>QKWP01000003.1:813604-841538 GCA_003550325.1 Gigaspora rosea | reverse complement strand
TTAATAAATTAAAATATTATATAATAATAATAATAAATAAAAAAAAATTTATAATTAAATTGCAAAAACTTGCGAAAACCTGTAAAATGTTCAAAAAGCATGATTATGTGAATATAATAATTATTAATTGATATTACTATTGATAGTAATCGATTAACCGGATATATATTGATTACTATCACTATCGATAGAAATCGACAGGGGTGTTGATAATCGATATATATTTTACCGGTTAGTAATCGATATATATCTATATATAAAATTTGCCGATATAGTACAAAGTTCAGTATACATATTAATAAATAGATATATAGATGAACAAATAAAAAAAGGAATAACTATAGATAGTGAAATAACTATATCTGGTAATAAAGTAGGGTGAGTATAAGAAAACAAAATAGGAAAGGGGCGAATGATAAAAATAGATATAGTCCGGTGCAAAAAGATTTGTACCTCAAATAGCTCTGATTCAAATATTTTTTGTACAAATTAATTTTTGATTTTTTTAATTTAATATATTTATTAGGTTACTGGATTAATAAAAATAAAATTATTTTGATTATTTTATTGATAAAATAAAAAAATTTATTAATAGTAACTTTTTTTAACAATATTTACTATATAATTTACTATATAATCTATAGTAATTTATATATACACGTATATAGTAAAAAAAATCAAATTATCTCACTTTAAAGCTTAATTTCTTTACAACTAGTGATTCAATTTTGCTCAAATTTTAACCATATCTTTATTATATGCACATTAATGCACTTGCGTAGTACAAGCTTATAGAACTGCATATTGGTTGCGAAAATATTTAAAATATCTTTTTTTTTAAAAAAATTTTTAATTTTTTTTTTGAATACAGCAAATTGTACATGCAAAATTATTAAATTAAAACAATGTTAAAATAATAAAAATAACATAATAAGTTATATTAAAACCTATTTATTTGATATTAAAAAATTTTTAATAATTAATCAAAAATATAAAAACTTTTACTAAGAGTTAAAATTACGAAACTTTTTGAGGTACAAATCTTTATGCACTGGACCATATAAGGACGATCGGAAATATGATCAATCCATTAGTCTTATGAAAAAATTAACCGAATAAATATTCTGCTGATTCATAAGGCAGGTAAAATAAAGGCAATGCTGTGATATTGGGCGCAGAATGTTACGATAACAAAGGCTAATAATCATAGTGGAAGCATTTAGAGATTTTACATGGTGCTCAGTTCTTAATTCTTCAATTGTATTAATTATTCTTCATTATTCACATACGCCACGATAAAATTTTATTAGCATAGTAGTGTTAGTAAAAAAATGACCTTATAAGTAATATTAGCATTAGCATTAGAATTAAATAAGTATGACGTAAATTATTCAATATAACAAGTACGGATGATGTTAGCTATATAATGCAAATTGATCATAATTTATAGCATAAATAGTGTGATGCTCATGATCAATAGTGGCCGTGCTATAATATAAAATATGTGATTAGGGAGAGTTATCTGGCATTTTTATTGGTTGTTTAACTTTTGGGAGAGGATGATGCTAAACTAAGATTTAACTTCGATTAGCCTAATTACATTCTAAATTTTTTTTATTTTTTTATTTTTTTTTTTATTTTATTTTATTATTTTTTTAATTTTTATTTTTGTTCATACGTTCATTTTACCGAGGAACATCATTAGGGTTGATGTTAACCGAAAGATTAACTTCAAACGGCCTAAATGAAAGTTTACATATAATATAAGCGATGATTTAATATACGGAAAGAAATTTTATGAAAGACTAGCCACAGCAGCGTTTAAGAATTAATCCATATTTTCAAGATGGTGTTGAATACGTTTTGTTAACTATATTAAAAATGTTGATTTTTTTCAAAAAAAAAAAGGCATCTAACTTGCGTTTTTCCACAATAACTTGTTTTTAATAAAGAAAAAATTATAAAAATGAATAAATAAATAGAAGTAATAATAAATGCATCATTTCGTTTTTTTTTGGCTATAATTTTTATTCGCATCGCTAGATAAATAAATATTTTTTTTTATTAATCGGTATTCATGGATTTACAAATGACACATGTTCATTCCGAATTGACAGGAATCAGTAAATGATACATAATATTTACACATGAAACTTTATACTGTATAAGATTAAAGCTTATCGACCATTAATCAAATTAGATGAAAATAAAATTAACCAATCAAAGCTGATATTAAGTTTCAGCCAAATTTCTGCGATGTTTTGCCTTTTTTTTCAAACCAATAAAAAAGGAAATTGCTATTTATACCTCCCATTTTTGCTATTCATACTCTTTACCCATGTAACAAAATCATTTAACCACTTGTCACATGAAGTGCAAACAATATATAACCTTTTACAGAACATGAATAATGTTATGACTTAAAATGTAAAATTAATTTCTCATATTGCGATAAAAATTTATTATTTACATATAAAAGGTACGAATAGCAAAAATGAGAGTTACAAAATGGCAATGTACATCATTATAATTAAGAATTATAATATCATTTACGGTTTTATATTATGCGAAAATTAGCTAGTATTTTTTACACGATAGGGGGTATAATAGCAAAAATAGAAGGTACCAATAGCATTGCTCAAAAAAAAAAGTATAAAAAACTATATATAGTTATGTATAACGTTTTTTACCACACTTAGGTATAGTCGACTAAGCTAATTTTTAAATATATATCAATCAATGAATTTAAATTGATTACACAGACATATACTGACCTACAGTATTGCATCAAAACTAGGCGACGAAGCCGCCACATAATCATGTGCCAGTTAATTATTCCAAAATTGGTGAATACCGCTCAAATCATAATTTTTTTGTCCACAGTATACCTAGATGCAGACTTATTTACGTCACTTTTTAAGCCTTAATTTTACTTTATTTTATAGACTAGTTTTTTATATAGAATGTAACCAAAATGATATCATAAGTCTGCATCTATAAGTCCACAGACGGTATGTACAGCAGCATTATTTGTATTACATGTCAAGACCAAATATATTTGACGTTTCTGTTATAAAAGTTCTTATAGAGATCTAACTCTATTACTATCATGTGGAGTTAATCTTGACGTTATTTAGCTCTTGGAATTTGTTTAATTTTTTTAAAAGTATGTTAAATTGTTATTTATTACACTTTTATAATTCTAATTTATCCATTTAACAGTTTATATATCTGTATATTTAGTATATTTAGAGATTAAAAAACGTAAAAATTTATGAAATAACTCAATATAACTACTAACGAATATATGAAAGGGTTTGATGAATTTGATTCTAAAAGAAATAGTTGGAATGGAAAATGTAGAAATTGCAACCGATACAATACATCAGAAGCGTGGTGTCAAACATGTGATCCTCAAAGAACAACTCAAGGATGGACGAGCGGAAACGATATAACTGATAATTACATTAAAGAATTCCAACTTAAAGCCACTAAATATAAGGATGTAATTGAATGGATTCCTTTTAATAGATTAGATGGTATTCAAATGATTAGTAAAGATGGTTTAAGCACGGTATTTTTTGCAGTATGGTTAGATGGTATACGAATAGTTTCGTATGAATTTCACGAATACACAAAGTCACGTATGCCTTTTTATGGTGTTAATCTTAAAACATTACCTAAATCTCGGAATTTGTTAGATTTTTTAAAAGAAGTAGGTTAAAATTTTATTATATATACTTGACTCTTAATTAGTAGAATATATTTATAATTTCTATTTATTTATCTGTTTAACACATTTTACAAGTTTAAAGATTGCGTAAAATTAATGAATAAAGAGTATAAAATATATGGAATAACTCAAAATACAATTACGAACGAATATATGTTAGTATTTGATGAATTTTATTCTAAACGATATAGTTGGAATGGAATATGTGAAAGTTGCAACCGATATAACACATCAGATGCATGGTGTCAAACATGTGATCCTCATAAAACAATTCAAGGGTGGACGAGTGGAATTGACGAAATTGATAATTGCATTAAAGAAATTCAGCTTAAAACCACTAAATATACAGATGTGGTTGAATGGATTCCATTTAATAGATTAGATAACATTCAAATGATCAGTAAAGATGGTTTAAACTCGATATTTCTAGCATTATGGTTAGATGGTATACGAATAATTTCGTATGAATTTGACGAATACAAGCAGTCACGTACTTCATCATATGGAATTAATATTAAAACATTACCGAGTTCTCAGAATTTATTAAATTTTTTAAAAGAAGTAGGTTAAATTTTATTATATATATTTATCTCTTAATTAGTTAGATCGTATTTATAATTTCTATTTATTTTATTTAACACGTTATCTGTTATATTAGTTTAAAGATTGCTTACAATTAAAGAGCAAAGATTATAAAATATACGGAATAACTCAAAATACATCCACGAACGAATATATGTTAATATTTGATGAATATTATTATAAAAGAAATAATTGGAATGGAACATGTAGGAATTGCAACCGATATAACACATCAGAAGCGTGGTGTCAAACATGCGATCCTCAGAAAACAACTCAAAGTTGGACGAGTGGAAATGAAAAAATTGATAATTCCATTAAAGAATTTCAAATTAAAGCCACTAAATATGAGGATGTAATCGAATGGATTCCATTTAATAGATTAAATGATATTCAATTAATTAATAAAAATGAATTTGGTTCAGTATTTTTAGCAACATGGTTAGATGGTAAACGAATAGTTTCAAATAAGCCCAATAAAGGCACACAGTCCCGTACATTATCATATAGAGTAGGTCTTAAAATGTTATCTAGCTCTCAGAACTTGTTAGATTTTTTAAAAGAGGTGAGTTAAATTTTTATTATTTATTATTACATGACATTTAATCTATATATGTTGTGCCTCAGATTAACGCTTTCGTCAGATGTCGACTTTTTGGCCCGCACTAACTGATCAACATTGATTGACCTAAATTAAACCCTAATCCTTCCCAGATTCTTACCCTAACCCTATTCTAACTTAGGATCTGAGGCACGACATATATATATAATTCTACTTATCTATTAATCTATTTATCTACTTGACAAATTTTTATAAGTTTAAAGACTATATGCAATTAAATAAGAAACATATAGTATATGGAATAACCCAAAATACAGTTACTGACAAAT
Source organism: Gigaspora rosea (assembly GCA_003550325.1). Classification (NCBI taxonomy): domain Eukaryota; kingdom Fungi; phylum Glomeromycota; class Glomeromycetes; order Diversisporales; family Gigasporaceae; genus Gigaspora; species Gigaspora rosea. Next base: position 836,335 of record QKWP01000003.1, on the reverse strand, counting down.
ATATGATGGTATTTGAATTTTATTATGAAAGAAATATTCAGAATGGAAAATGCGAAAATTGCAACCGATATAACACTTCACCCGCATGGTGTCAAACATGTGACCCTCAAAAAATAGCACAAGGATGGACGAGTGGAAATAAACAAATTGATGATTACATTAAAGAATTTCAATTTAAAACTACTAAATATGAAGATATAATCGAATGGATTCCGTTTAATAAATTAAATAATATTCGAATAATTAATAAAGATGCTTTTAGTTCAACATTTGTAGCAACATGGTTAGATGGTATACGAATAATTTCTGATGAATTTGCCGAATATACGCAAACACGTACACCATCATATACAGTTGATCTTAAAACATTACCTAGCTCTAAGAACTTGTTAGACTTTTTAAATGAAGTAGGTTAAATTTTTATTTATTATTTATTATATACATATTTTTTTTTTACTTTTAATGCATATTTATCTATTTAATACACTTTATAAGTTTAAAGGTTATACACATTTAAAGAATAATGAATGTAAAGTATACGGAATAACTCAAAGCACGATTACTAACGAATATATGGTAGTATTTGATGAATTTTATTCAACAAGAAATCATCGTAATGGAAAATGTGGAAATTGCAACCGATATAACACTTCAAGATTGTTGTGTCAAACATGTGACCTACTGACATGTGGCAATAAAGATATAGATGATTTTATCAAAGAATATGAAGATGTAATAGAATGGATGCCTTTTCATAGATTAGATAATATTCAAGTTATCGGTAAAGGAAGATTTGGAACAGTATATTCAGCGCAATGGTTAGAAAGTAAAAGAAACAGTTTAACACAACGTGCATATCGTATGGTCGCACTTAAAACATTGTCTGGATCCCAAGAGAATTTCTTAAAAGATGTGAGTTAAATTGTTTATTTATCATAGCATATTGTTGATTTTATTAATATATTTTTATACTGTATACCGCTTTCTGCTATTAGTTTAAAAATTACATGAAACTTAGATCAGTGTATAGAGGACTTAAAGTTTATGGAATAACTCGGAACGCGGATAATGAATATCTAATGGTATTTCAATATGCAAATATGGGAAATCTTCGTAATTATTTAGAATTAAATTTTAAAGAACTTAAGTGGAAAAGTAAATTGAAGCTACTTATAGACATAACAAAATCTTTAACACAAATACATCAAGAAGAAAATGTTCATGGGGATTTTCATAGTGGTAACGTATTACTACAAAATCTAAACAGAAATGTAATGCTTTATATTGCAGATCTGGGATTATCTAGAATGAACGATTCAGAAGGATTTTATGGAGTATTACCCTATGTTGCACCAGAAGTGTTAAACAAACAACCGTACACCACAACAGCAGATATCTATAGTTTCGGTGTTATTATGGCTGAAATTTCTACAGGGAAACCGCCTTATTATGATATTGATTATGATGAAAAATTAGCTATTAGAATATGTAATGGATTACGTCCTGAATTTGCTAAAGGCACTCCTGAATTTTACATTCAATTAGCAAATCAATGCATGGATGTTAATCCTTCTAGCAGACCAACTGCTTCTGACATACATACTAAATTAACCATTTGGTATAATGTGATAAGTAATTACGCCGAAATGTTTAAAGATGGATTAGTAATAAAAGAAGCATTCGCATCAGCAGATCTAACTATTCCAACATTACTAACAACGATTCCAAATTATTCACAAGATAAACTTACGAGTAAACTTCTTAACTTTCAAGATCTTCCTAGTCCACTTAATCCATTAGTTATTTCGCCCACACAATCTTCAGAGGTTTATGGTAAGTACAGAAGTAATTATACTTACATATGACTTTTATTACAAAAACTTGCTATTGATTTTGTTTATTTTTTAGATTCTGTTTCACAAAATTTTTTCATTTCTGATAAAATTGATTATTACGATAATTATGATAATTAATGCGGTGATATGATTTATTTAGAGTTTAAAATCGAAATTTAGTCCTCTTTTAACCGCTTAAAAACATTTTTACTTTCCCAATAATCAAATCTCAATTTCATTTTATTTTGTTACATTACTTGATTGTACAATATTATTATGATTCAAAGATTCAATCAATAAACAATAAATACTTAGTGTTAAGTGAAATTTATAATTTAAATAAAACTTCCCTGCCAGTTTCAAATGAATATAAAAAGTGTATTGGCAGGTAATGTAATAATGTACCACAACCAATTACCATTCATATTGGGTTCGAATACGGTTCTCGTGAAAACAATACAAATGATATCAAGCTATTCTATTATGTTCTCACACAGTCGACGCAACATAATTTTACAATATAGACTCAAGTCAGCAGCAGTTACAATGAACATTTATATGATTGGTTAATTTTTGTAGATCTACCCGTGATTCCCCGTGGTAACTAACCAATCAAAATGCATAATTTTTTAAAAATATCGTTTTAATATTACAATATAGAAAACGAAAAAAAACTTCGTATAAAGAAGTTTAAGTAACAAATAATAAATACACCCTAAAACTTCTTAAAAATTGTAAATGATAACATGTAGTACTAGGGTGGTAACTCAATTTGATATATTACAGATTTTATCTTACACGAATGAAAATCAATTTAATTATTGCTTAACGTTAATTACTGCTATATTACATATCGATATCATAATTACTTTAAAACGGTATAACTTATTGAAACCCAATGAATTAATTTGAAATTTTCACAATTAACTTATTAAATGTTGGAGAATAAAGTTACACTTTAGAATTTTCTATTAATATATAAATTTTGAAACTTCGTCTTATAGAACATCCGAAAAAATTTGGATTTTAAACGTACAAGTCGAAGCTTTACTAGAATTGTCACAAAAAATCGAGCGTAACTTTTTAGATATGGTCTTTGCGAAGAGTTTTCAGTTAAAAAAAATTCGGAAGAGAAGTGCAATATCAAGTTGAAACGTTTAAAATTTTGTATTAATTACATAAAGTAAAATGATATTTAATCGTAATTTGGATCTCACTGATAAAAAATCCGATAAAGTAAAATTATTAAAATTGCTGACATAGTTTTGATTTACTTAGTTGAGTTACCACCCTAATGTAGTACCTATAGATGCTGGTGAAATTAAACCATTTCACCAGGTGAAATGGTGAAATAGTTTCACCAGAATTACACCAAAATTTAATTTTGGTGAATTGGTGAAATGTTGAATTGGTGAATTAGTGAATTGGTGAATGTGCTCAGTCCTATAAACGGTTAATAGTTCTGACCTCAAAGTGTGCCTGTAAAAACATAAAATGTAAAAACTTGAACAAAAACCTAACCGAATTCCAGGCTGAAATAATTCCAGACTCTGGAAATTCACCATTTCACCATTCCGCTGTTTCACCATTCCACCAATTCACCAATTCACCAATTCACCATTTCACCATTTCACCATTTCACCAATTCACCAATTACACCAATTCACCAGTTACACCAGTTTCACCATTACCGATTGGTGATTGGTGAAATGATGAAATCATTTCACCACTCTGATTTAATTTCACCAGCATCTATAATAGTACCATCCCTGTATATACTCAATAATGCGCCATAAGCGGAACTTATGTATATTAAGGTAAATTCAAAAAAAAAAACTAACAAATACAGTATTTAGAGAATAGATAGATACACGTAAAGTGTGATAAATATGATATTTAATACTAATAAACCCAAACTCATTAAAGAATCTACAAGATACACAGGTAAAACTATAAATATTTTCTAAATCTATTATAGCAGAAAACTTTTGGTGTGATATGCAAATTTTACAAATATTTTCTATAGAATTATTAATCATCAGATTGGTAACGTGAAACGAAGGAAATAGCAGATAGAGGCATTTTTAAAAAAACACGAGTAACTCGTAATTTTGCTTATGAAACCTCCTTTCGTGTTTTAACAAAAAAATTTCTTGCGAAATTTTGGGGGTAGAATCGGTCTTTGCTAATTCTCTATTTACCTTTACTTTAATGCTAACTCTTATCCTAAATTATTATATTATCAGCTTGTTTTTGATCCCACGTTATATCTAATCTTATCGATATAGAATGTATAAAATTCTGTTTTAGAATACCACAATAAAAGTTGCATATTACACCATAAATTTAAAATTTTTTAGGAAACTGTTGAAAAAGGTAATATCTAACAAAGGTTTTCTATCATAATAAATTTAGAAAATTTTTTAGGAAACTGTTGAAAAAGGTAATATCTAACAAAGGTTTTCTATCATAATAAATTTAGAAAATATTTATAGTTTTACAAACTAAAATTTTGACTATTAATTCACGGTTGGCAAACTCAAACACACTACAAGAATCGACCAAATTTAAATATTAGCTTTGACATTCTACTACTAGAGAGCTTGTGCCTATTCAAATTAAACAGTAAAGTATTTTTAGAAGAAAACGTTTCCAGTTACCTCACAGTATAATTTGATATGGTCTAATAAACGTTAGGCATATTTGTCTTTTAAGTAAAATTCAAGTTCCCGATCTTTTTCGATTATTTTTCATAGCAAATCACAGTATAATTTGATATGATCCAATTAACGGTAGGAATATTTTGTCTTCTAAGTGAAGTTTCCGATCTTTTTCCGATCATTTTCCAAAGCGAATATTCATGCTATTGCGAAATTAATAGTAAATAAAAGTGGATTTTTTAATGGTGAAACGCTATGTTCCAAAATCCAAAAAAAGTATAAACAAGTTACCCGGGCAATTGGTTTACATCAGCCAATCATACGAATGTTCCATGAGGTAACACCTCTGTTGTATTACTAATAAAAAATGATTCTCATACAATTTTATCCTAATTCAATCCTAACCCTAATCCTAACTCTAAACCATCAATACTAATATTTATTTATACTCATTTTGCTATTAGGTGCACCAAATAAATTATTCTATAATTTATACTTTATTAAAAGTTACTTTTTTTAGTTAATTTCATAATTTCTAATCAGATTCGCTTTCTTCATTTTCAACCCATCTTCAGTATTCAAATTATTTGGCCGAACGACCAAAAATTAGTATAAGCAAAACTATTAATATGATTGGCTAATATTATATAAATTAGAAAATTTTCCCCAAAGTTAGACCGCTGGCTATTGGTCGGTCAATGGCTGAAATGGCCAAAAAAATTTGGCTTGGCCGATCAAATTGCCAATAATGGTTTTCATAACCCGTTTGGGTCAAGTTATAAAACTTAAAAAAACCAGGTGGGCTTTAAAAAATTTTTTTATAAAATTTCATCGATGAAATTAAAAATTGCACTGCTTCAATTTGGGCTATCACGTTTTCAACTTCATTTCTGAATTAAAATTTGGGGGAATTTACACTTCGGGACCCAAATAAAATATTACAAATACCCCTAATGTAATCACGGGATCGTTTCGCTACAGTATAATATTGCAATGATCAGTTGCTTCACATGAAATTGTGGTTAAAGAAATAATATACGGCTATTAATTTTATTTGTAATAAGTATTTATGTTATTAATATTTTTTTCATTTTTTTATTTATTTTTTTTTTAAATAAATGCGCAAAGAGAATAATAATTATACAAATTCATTTTAAAAAAATATGTTACATTGAATTAGCGAAACATTTCAATATAATTTTTAGCTGTTAGATGTACAGTACAGCATAAAGGCAGCATTTATATGAATGGCAATTTTCCATTAAACATTGTAAATTAATTTCTTTCTACCTGCGTTTTCGATTATAAGTTCATATATTATGGTCTATTTCACCACATTTCCACAAGTATTTTGGCCTTCTGGTGAGCAAACTTTTTCCATTTTAGTAAATGTCATCCCAATTTGTAATGTGTTTGACATTACGATAATATTTGATAATATTTACAAGTAAACTAAATCATTGGCTTGAGATCCTGCTTAAGCCAAGATTGACACTGATTCGTACGATGAAAATTACTTGGACCGTATTGTAACATTTTCAAAAATTAGACCTTTATATATAAATATTTTTTAAGCTGGGCTCTCATTCATAATTATTTTTAAATTTGGGTCTCGATGTATAAATTCCTCTAAAATTTATTATTTTTTTATTTATGCCTTTTTTGGGATTTATTTAACTATGCTATGAATACAATATATAAAGCAAAGCTTATCTTTTAATAATTTTTTGATTTATTATATTTCCATTTACACACGCATTATATCCCTTGTCATAATTTATTGCGGTTTGCAAAATTATGTGAAATTTGCAAAAAAAAAAAAAACCGACAATTTCTGATTTCCGATTTCTTAAATATTTTTTTTAGACTTTAGATTGCATATTCATCATTTTGTAATATTTGACTGAACATTTTTGAAGAAATACTGTAGAAGTTGTAGAATCCCTATTTTGTAATATAATGGTTTAGTAACTTTTGTTAGCCTTCATCATTTTGTAAAGAATTTGATTGAGCATTGTTTCTTTTTTAGATCGATAAAATTTACTGTTGTATTAAGAGTAAAAAGAAATTAAAGAGCTATAACAAATTCAATCTTATAAGAATAATTACATGATTATAGCAAATTAATTTGTTTATTACTGAAAGAATCATGAAATTCCAATAAGTTTTAGAAGCTGAAATTGCACAAAAAAGACACTCCACGCATCCAAAACATGTTCCAAATACTGTAATAATTTTTGCCCATTAGTAAAGAGTTTGTTTTTCATTTTTTTTTAAAAAAAATATGTATACTATATAAATATAAATTATATATGCCTTTATATAAAATAATATTAGTTGATATACATTCGTCATCAGAAGTAATGTTAAAGAAACCAGAAATAGAAACCACATTTCTTTTTTTCAATGATCTGCAAACTTCACATAATTTTGTAAGCTGCAAATAATAGACTTTGATATCATCTAAAAGACGTAATAATAAATTTAATAATTTATTAATATAGTCATTAAACTTATAGATTTTTTTTATTAATTGTAAAATGCCTTTGCTTTTAGCGAAAACCTTCGCTGGCGAATTGTATATCTCTATTATAATGATTATAACAGAGTTATTGCAAAGGTACACTAAGCCGTGGTAGATATAGAATTTTTAATTCAGATAACTTGCAAGTAAATATATTTTATTATATCATATATTCTTTATTGTTTCAATAATTTTTTTAGAGTTCTTTTACACTAATAATAAAAAAATCTATAAAGTTTAATAACTACAGTATATTAATAAATTATTAAAATTTTTGCTACATTTTTTAGATGATATCTAAGTCTATCAAATTCTAATCTGAAGTCTAAAAAATGCATAAGAAATCTGAAATCAAGTAACGGTTTTTTTTTTTGATGACCTAAACCGCAATATCATAAAATTTGGTTTTATTCGGATTCGTATCATTTCATTGACAATCAATTTACAGAAGATTATTTTACTACCATTTAATTCATTGACAAGTTTATTTTATAAACTACACTAAGCTTAACTCTAATTTTAATATGACCTTAACAATGCCAGAATTACTTTATCAGTGAAATGAGCTGTCTATTAAGCAGGGACGATGATTTTCTGCAAAATGCAGAATGCCGCAGAATTTGCAGAATTCGCCCATTTTTGCAGAAATTGGATTTTATCACGGATAATTGCAGAATTGACCTAAAATTCGACCAGGATCCAATCAAATTGCGAGTTTTGGCGGAGAGTTTCGGAAGGAAAGACAATCAATTAACACAAAATATGAGCGTGGAAAGCTTCAAATATTCCAATTTTTGAGTGCAGAAGGAGGTTTTTGTAGCAGAAATTTGCTAAAATTTTATTTTGCAGATAATCAGAAATTAAATTTAATCACCACATTTAGTTACCGCAGAAATTGCTATGAAGTGAACTTGTAGATAAATTAATCACTTGTATGATAATCTTGTCATAAATTAATTGTCTGTGAATTAAGTTGCCTGTGAAGTGAATATTGGTAAAATAAACAGAATTGAAACTAGTCTTAAGCAGTCATAATAAAAATTTTATGCATTTATTATTTTATTTTAATCTAAACTTTTGAAATCATTTAATAGCTATATGAACGTTCCTACAATTTTTTTTGCTTAGCTTTCCATGTTATTGTCACTATAGACAACTACTAAAGGTTTAGACAACCTGAAAATGGTTGTCTGTTACAGTATTGTCCAATTCACATTTCAAGAAATAGTATTTTTTTTGAGGCAGATCTATCCCAAAATATTGTTTTATCTTGGTTTGTTACTAATTCACATTGTGCAGCATTCTGTTTATACTCTATTTAAGGTATTTTGTTTAACTTCTACTATTCTGACTACCTTTGAGGTTTTAGCAAAGACTAGTTCCAATACCAATTTTATACTCAAAAGAAACAAACTATTTGACTTGCATGTTAAAATTACTTTGAACCTCACTAGAGTTTTCTCTAGCTTTCTATACTTATACTCTATGAGAAAAACCCCAAAGAATAACAAAGTTAGAAGCAAAGCAATAAAATTATTTATGTAAAGTTTCAACAATAACATTAAAAATGATGAGATCCACTAATAATGATTTCAAAAATGATACTGAGGTAGTAAAATTATGCCCATAAAGGATTTAATGACAACATCAATACTGTAGCAACTTATCTATTAACTTAAGAAAAGAAAAAAACAATAAGAAACCATTTATCTTAAAGTAAAAGCTTTCAAAATGATGATTCGAATTGACTATACTCACAAAAAAAAAAAGACTAGCCCAATCTAAAAAAAAAAAAGAAAAATCAATAAAAAACTACTATAATTATCTTACAAGATTAGTTCCAGCAAAGCAAAACTAAAAGACATACCAAAAATTGCTCAAAGATTAGAAACACTTCAAGAACAAACTTAAAATAACCAAAAAAACAAAACTTTAACAAATAACAACAACCAAATAATGAAAATCTAGAATCTTTACAAACAATATTATTAAAATAGTATAAATCTGAAATTACTAATAACTACACCAAAATGATAAATACTGAAATTATGCTTCTAAAATAACAAAAACCTAATTTTATATTTCATAAACACAACAATACCCACTACAACAGCTCCCTACCTAGTTTATAGTAAATAAACCAAAAAAAAAGAAAGTATTATTCAATTATTCAAAGAAAGAAAAAAAAGTAACAAAAATAACTATATATCTCAGAATTCCAAGTCAAATCTTTACTATACTGTATGCTAAAAACCAAATCTACAAAGAAAAGCTAGCATTTTTTAAAAGCAATAATAAAAAAGAAAGCACTAAGATTGTTTCTACCTGGTTCTTTAGCAATGCAAAAAAAATAAATGTGAATAAAAAAACAGATATATTAAATTTAGATTATTAGAAAAAAACAAACTGATTCTGGGTTATATATAAGCAGTTGACTTGTTTGATATAATCATATAATTCTACAATCACTAGAAATAGTAATTGGATGACTTTTTTTAATTTAATTGACCAAAAGGCCAGAGATATATAAGTTATATACCTCTGGCAAGAGATGCTTAGAAAAACTTATAAAAAAAACAGATCCACTAATTTTAAATTAAAAAACAAACTAATTCTAGGTTATACAAAGCAGTTGAACTATTATATGAACACATTATTGCTAAAATAGTAATTATATGACTTTCTTGCAATTTAATTGGCCAAAAGGCCAGAGATATATAAGTCATATATCTCTTGCTAAAGATGCTTAGAAAAACACTTTTTGTAGCTTTAATTATTTGCATAAGCTTTCCATTATAATAATACTTTATAGTCAACTTCTGTTAATATAAACTAATTTTATAATTTGCTTGTTATACTGGAAGAATTAAATAAATACTTAAGGGCCTTTTTGAATTAATAGTGTAAAATTAATTGTAAGTTATCTGTTTGCAATAAGGGGCATCTATAAATAAAATTATATGAGAGAGGTTGGACGAATGATAATGTTTTTCTATATAAGTAGGGGGTCAACGTAATTTTTTTAGAAAAATTGTCTAAAAAATAAACCAGTAGTTCAAATTTAATGATTTTGGTACCATTCGATTCGTCTTAGTGAGAGGAGTCGAATAGTACTAATTTCATTTCATTTGGATCATTGAATCAAAAGTTATTGGCCAAATACTATTGGTCATATCTTTTCTTATAAAATTACTATATAAGCAATAATTTTTTGTGAATATCTTTTGATCAAGTGATCTAAATGGCATGATTTTGGTATCATTGTATTCGTCTCACTGAGACGAATCGAATGGTACCTAAATCATCTAAATCGGATTACTGTATCACAATATATTCAAGTTTTTGTAAAATTTTATATATAAATATATGAATTTTGAAAAATCTTTTTATATAGTAGAGGGGGGTCAAGCGCTACTATGAGGGTACATAACATTATTTATGGATGCCCCTAATGGACTAGTATTAGAGGTATTTTTTGAATAAGATTTTTTTACATATTGTTGAGTTTTTTGTTGTTTATTTGTATTATATAAAATAAGCTTGATATTTGGATCAAGTAAACAATAATAAAAAATAATTGTTTCAATTTTTGCAAATATTTATCAAATTTAATTGATATAGCTATTGCAATAAATTTTGGTGTGGTTTTTTTAACTATATTATTGATAATTTCTTTGAGAAATCTATTAATTGTAGTAAATATTAAAAAAGCTCTTCTAAAGTTGGGTGTCTTGATAATATAAGCATTAAAGTTGCTTGGTAAATTGGGTTAAAAAGATTATAGATTTTCTATAATTGTATAAAAAATATTAAAAAAAATTAATACAGTAATAAAAGATTTACTGATTATATAATTTAGTGCATATATATTACAATGCACTTATTTGATAAACCAATTAGATTTAGAATCAGGCGTAATGTGAAATTAAAAAAATAGTAATATTTTAAAAAATTATTTGTAGCTTATATTTTTGCTTAAAAAACTACTTTTTGTACTCTAATAAAAAAGTTTTTTGCAAAATTTTACTATAAAACTTTTATTTTACTCAAATATTATTTTTATTTCACTCCAATTCTAACTAACAAAAAGAACAGGTTGTTTTGGTTGTTTTGATTTCACTTTTACCAGATCTTTATTAAGTACATTACAATGAGCCAAGTGCAAAATAACAAAATTCATAATAAATAAATAAAAAGTACTTCAATTTCTAACTATTCTAATTTAGTTAAATAGTTTTGTTTAATAAATTCTTTAATGCAACAAGAATATTAGTTATATTTTTAATCTTTTTAATTTTTTTATTATTAGAAATATGCTATTCCAATAGGTTAAAACATCAAGATCAAATACAAAAAACTTTTATTTTCATTTTGAATATTTTTTTTAATTCTCTAAAAATTGGTTGTGAATTTTGTATAGTAGATATAAATGACTTTGCTTTTAAAATTGAAATATCAACTAGTTTTAATTCTTTTGTAACAATTAAGTTCAACACATAGGCAGCAAAACAATAATGTTGATAACTAGTATTATTAAAATTTTCTTTAAAGCTTTGTTGTAGATAATAACAAAAGCAATTATATTGGATCCATTATTGGCTATTGCAGCCATCAGCAAATTTTATATATAGATATATATCGATTACTAACTGATAAAATATATATCAATACCCATCACCCCTGCTGATTACTATTGATAATACCAGTACGAACACGTTTCTTGTGTAACATGAAATGTGTGAGGGATGGTTTCCGTTTAACTTTTTTGATGTTCGCTATGCTAATTTTTGAAGAATCTTTTTTAGTGTGAGTAATGGTTATCGTTTTTCTAATTCAGGCAAGTGTTATGGTGATTTTGATGACACGGGATAATGACATGTGCAACGTAAATAATAGCATGGGAATATACTCGTAATTGTGTGTAAATATGTTGTGATCAGTGAATACACTTCAAAAATGACATTTATATGTTGTAACTATATGAGACACTTTTTTTTGAAATTATGCCTGTTTATTGTTGCATGCGTGATCTGATTTTAAAATGTATTTTATACCGAATAATAATAAAAAATTACGATATATGAAACTGTTTGTCCTTGTATTCCTAAAAAATGATTTATGTGACCGAGGCTTGATGGCTTTCGATTGTTATCAATTATTGATACCGATAAAATTTTTTGGAAAAAAAGAACGATTGTATTATTTTGCGTACGTACTTTACTTTGTAATATTAAGATGATGTTTTTGTTTTGTGAATTCTTTAATCATGATTAATTGATAGATTTATGATGTTCGAATTATGACATTTAATAATTAAGTATAGTGGTGTAATTATACAAATTTATTCATGAAATAATAAAAAAAAATTTAGTTCCTTATGATTTGATATATCCAAAAACCTTAGCCAGACCGTGAGAAATTTTTAAATAAGGTGATCAGTTATAACGATCTATTTAAATCTGAATTACGATTATTTACATGTAAATGCTGACATAATTCGTAATTGATCTATTTAATATGAATTAATTAATAATCAGTTGTAATCTATTTTTATATTATATTTTTTTAAAAAAAAATCAACTTTTGATCATTATGCACATTTTGTATCTGAAAGTTAACAAATAGACTTCCGTTCGTTATGCACACATTGTGTCTTTGAAATTAACTGGGATACGGATAACATTAATAACATGAGTTAATGAGACATACTGTGTATCGCCAGAATGTTAAGGTTTATAACAGTAACTCATGATAAAACTATAATAATTAACGCAAGTTTTAGATGAGAATTTTCTTGAGAGAAGTCACAATAATTTCGGTACAAACTCAACATTAAAATGTATTGTCTGTCAGGTAAGTTTGTAACAGAATTTTTTATAGAAATTTACAATAGAAGCTACGATAATTTTTATACAAACTAATTCACCTTTCGCCATTACCATAATAACATGTTGCATGTCACTGGAATGATAAGTAAAGGTTCGTAATAAAATTTTCTATAGTAGCTAATGATGTTCTTAATGCAAATTGACTCAATTTTAACTACATACTGTGGACACTGAATAGTGAGGAACAGGATTTTACAAATTAATACCTTAATTATGTATTGTATGTCAAGTAAGGTTGTAACAAAATTATTTTAGCCCATATAGAATTTTGATAATCCTGTACAACTAACTTGCCTTTTATTGTTACTGGAATGGCGTGCAAGTTTTGTAACAGAAAATTTTACAACAATTCACAATAGGAATTGCAATATTTTATTCCAATTCAAACCATCTCAACTTTACTTATTTCATATATTAGAACAACGAGTAAGTTTTGTAACAATTTTCTAGTTAACATTACACGTAATTGTTGGAATTAAAAATTGTCCTTTTTTCTAGAGTAATATATTATTTTACTTGTAGGTGCATATGGGTTCCATGACCATTCAAACAATGCAAGAGTCTCTTATTTGGTGATTAGGCGCTGTTGCTGCAATTATAGTACAAGGAAGGTGCGTATGAAGTTTAATTCAGTTCACTTTAACGAGTGAGTTTCAAGAGAATGTAAATTACCAAGATGAGTGTGAAGTTTACTTTAATGTTTATGATTCAAAAATCTGTAATTAGTATGAAATTTAATTTGATCCCTTTAATAATTAATTAATCAGTTAAATTATATTCACTTTAACAATTAGGCCACGCAAAATTATTTTTCATTTTACATAACCTGGTGTTTCAAAATTCCGGTCAGTGGGTCAAATTTTTTTTTTAAAAAAAAAAATTAAATTTGCATGGCCTAAATTAATTTATATTTACATCTAAGATCACGCAAAGTTAATTCTTTGGTTTGTATAACATGGAATCAGAAAATTTTGATTTTTTTTTTATCAGTCCTATTGGGTAATTTTAGAAAATTAAGGTCATCATTAGGGGACGACAGAGAAAAAATTAGATGCCAAAATTGAAGTAATTTGCACAATAGGATTTTAAAAAAATTGTTTTCTGGAAAAATTAGGTCAACAGGTTTTGCAAAATGAAAAATTAACTTTGCATGGACTGGCCACGTAAAGTTAATTTTTTGCTTTGCATAACACAATGTTCCAAAATTTAAGTCAATGAATCAGATTAAGTTGGCTGATCAGATTTTTTTTTTAATTACTATAGATTAATAAGCTCATGTTCACATATAAGGCCACGCAAAATTAATTTTTCAGTTTGCATAACATGGAATCAGAAAATTTTGTAAGATCCATCAGGTAATTCCAGAAGATCAAGGTCATTATCGGGGGACAACAGAGAAAAGATTAAATGCCAAAATTGGAGCAATTGGCACAATAGGAATTTAAAAAAAAATTTTTTTTTTTAGAGAAATTGGGAATTGGGCCGCGGGTTTTGCAAAATGAAAAACTAAATTTGCATGGCCTGGCCAATTTTTTTTTTTTTTTTTTTAATCACTATAAATTAATAAGCTCATATTCACATATAAGGCCACGCAAAATTAATTTTTCAGGTTGCATAACATGGAATCAGAAAATTTTGCAGATCTATCAGGTAATTCCAGAAGATCAAGTTTGACAACAGAGAAAAGATCAAATGCCAAAATTGGAGCAATTGGACAATAGGAATTTTAAAAAAAATTTTTTTTAGAAAAATTTGATCGTGGGTTTTGCAAAACGGAAAACTAAATTTGCGTGGCCTGGCCAATTTTTGTTTTGCATAACACGGTGTTCAAAAATTCAAGTTGGCGGATCGATTTTGTTCTTTTTTTTTTTAATCTACTATAAATTAATAAACTCGTGTTCACATATAAGGCCATGCAAAATTAATTTTTCGGTTTGCATAACATGGAATCAGAAAATTTTGTCGGATCTATCGGATAATTCCAGAAGTTCAAGGTTATCACCGGAGAAAAAAATTAAATGCCAAAAATAAAATAATTGGCACAATAGGAATTTTTTTTAAAAAAAGGATTTTTTTAAAAAAAAATTGGGTCGGTGGGTTATGCAAACGAAAAATTAACTTTGCGTGGCCTTATCAGCTTTTCAATTATATTTTGTATATATCAATCAAACAGATTAGTCCAGTAAAAAATATAATTGAAAGGCAGCAAGAGGTTTTTCCTTACCTGACACATATGATCGTGCTGGTCCTGCACTGTATCGCATGCTGCGCAGCTATCTTATGATAGTAATCGATAGTAATCGATATATATTAATATTAATCGATATATATCTGATATGATATTAATTAATAATTATTATATTCACATAATCATGCTTTTTGAACATTTTACAGGTTTTCACAAGTTTTCGCAAGTTTTTGCAATTTAATTATAAATTTTTTTTTATTTATTATTATTATATAATATTTTAATTTATTAAATATACAATATTCACAAGTTTTCACTATTTAATATAAAATTTTATTTTTTATTATATATTATATATATATTTTTTTTTGGTGTTAAGGTGAAGTCTTGCCTCTGGTCTTTATTAAATGTATATAATTATTACACATTGCTGCTTTTACAATCTTTATACTTATCTATTAAGTACCGAGACTTGGACTAATTATTCACAACCTAAACCTACCAAAGCCTACCATATTCCCATTTATATAGCCAACCTGGTTTTTGTACATCTCTTCTCAGCTGCTAATTAGTATTCACATGTCCGCCACTTTACCCACATTTCCTAGTATCGTCACTTCCAATTTGGTGTATATAGTTCCAGGTAGGTGCTTTATGCTTCCAAATTGGTACACCCAAAGTTCCTTACTAGCGTACTTCTTGGGAGTTCGTATTTCAAGCCATGCAGCTGCCTCTACCACATTCAGTGTTGTTACTAGCCTTAAGTCCAATAAAAAATCACTAGCTCTAGCCCTCATGTCCAATTGGACATATGGCTAATTGACAAATGGCTAATTAATCTTAGTTGTTGTCCACATGTCCAATTGACCAATTAGCCATATGTCCAATTGGACATAAAGGCTAGGGCTAATTGGACATATATATCTTGTTCAATAAATATCTTTATAATTAATAATATATATATATTTGTAATAAAAATACTTTGTACAGACTATTTAAAATATATAATTTTTATATAAACTTGTGAAAATAAGCTTTGAAAAAAGAACAAACTATCTTTAAAATTATATAATCAACTATTAGAGTCTTAAATCAAGAACATTTGGCTTATAAATATTAATATCAAATTGTTATTATATATACAGATCAACTCTTTTTAATCCAAACACTATTAAATTCTTTTTAAACCAAACAAATTCTTCTAGAACATTTGTAAATTTATTATAGAGTTCAAATTAGCTAATAATAACTCTTTGAGAACCAAATCTAAAAAAATTTTTACATATAAAAATCCTTAAAGAACATTTTTAATAGAATAGAGAAAGTTAACTGTATATATATCCTATTAACAAAATATATAAATAATAATATAGTAAAAATTGTTTAATAAAAAGAAATAGTATTTAGAATATATTATTTATAGAGCAACCCTTGATAAAAATTTGTTTCTTGTGGTTATATAGTTTAGTTGTATACCTCTGTAGAATTAATTAGATAGTAACATAGAAGTAGAATAGAAAATAATCAATTTAATTAATATTGTGTATATAATATTAGTTATTATACATAAAAATAAATAATTTTGAATAAGTTAAAAGAAGTTTATATTATATAACTTGATAATTATAAAATAATTAATTTGCAGTCAATCTTGTATATATAAAAATAGAAAATAAAAGTAATCATTCTTTTTTCACTCAAAATATACATATTAGTAAAAGTTGAAAGTAATATTTTTATATATAAGTATTTGTTTTTGGCTTATAGCACATATACCAGAAACAGAGTAATATGTAATATTATAAAGTATATACTAGAAACAAAATAATATTTAATGTAGCAGATTAAAATGAAATTATAATATAAAATCTTAAAAATTAAATTTTTTTGGGATGCATTTTTTAGGGTTAGGGGTTAGGGTTAGGGTTCATTTTAAAGTTATAATAAACAAGTATTTGTTGGTTTTAGAAGGTTAGAAGTTAAGTAGAAAATATAAATTTTATTTTAAATTATGATCTGTAAAATATAATATTTCAAGGTATACAATGCATTAAATATAATAAAACTTAAATTCTGTATTTAAACTTTATATTATATAGCTACAATATTAATGAAATTTTAAAGCAATATTGTATTTAAATAAGCCATATATATTAATAACTTTAAAAACTCTTCAATTAAGTATTTTTAGAAGCTTTTTTATTTAATTAACTAAATATTATCAAATAATATACTAATTAATTTCTCATTTAAATTTTTATTATATTGATTTAAGTTTCTTTTAAGTACATAAATTAATAGATTAGAGCTCAATTTTTAATTAATAAAAAAAAGTTTTAACTAGAAAGTAGATTTATTATTGTGATAGACTTGTCTGCTTGATTCAAATTTTATTATCTGAATTTATATTAGCAAGAATTGCTTTAATTAATTATAGTATTTATATTTTTAATATCTTTTTTAGTATTATATTATTAGAGTTAGTTTTTTTTTTACTTAAGACCAATTGGACTTATAAAGTCCAATCCAAATTTATTAGCCTTTTTAGCCTTATGTCCAATTAGCCCTGTCCAATTGGACATGTCCAATAACAACACTGACCACATTGGGTAAGTATCTCAAGCCTGCATGCTGCTGCAACTAGCCAATTTTCCTGCAACTTCGGGACCCAGGATTTAGCATTCTGAGTTTAGAAATATGCAAATGACTGTACTTCCCGCTATAGTGGCAAGGTATCCAGGCATGTTTAAGCATAGTTGGATAGCATCATGAGGTGGCCGGCTGACCTGACTTATATACCACTACATGCACTTGTACTAGCTATACCTGTATTGGTGGTCCCAGATCCTCTTAACATCCTAAGACTCCTATATGGGTGCGCCCAGAGCTCTGTTGGGTCTTGACATGTACACGTCTCCATGCTTTTACTTCTCATTGGCCAGCAAGTTCTGTCTGCCCTTACAGATTCATTCCGATCACTGGTACTCACATCTAACCTTCTTCCAACCTTTACCAATCTCTTCCAAACTACCAAACCAGTTAGCCCGGAAGGATTGGTCGACCCAGCTTTATCGCCTGATGGACTCCCTCTCCTTGGGTCCTTTTTTTCCGGTACAACTCCGGCGGCCAGGTTGGTGTCCCCTTTTGCTATAGGGCTTTTTCTGTCCAGTTCTTCAGTCTTTAGTTGAAATTCCGGTCTTCTGTAGTACCGTTGAAAGATCTTCCTTACCTCCTTGCTCGGGACTTGCCAAATGGGTTTCAATTGTTCCAGTTTCTTGGATTTGTCTGTGTAACTTACACAACTGCGCCGATGCTCCTATTCAAGATGGTGGTACCAAGGTTACAGGTAATATACCCAACCGATCGATGAACAAATGTTACCGTAACACAGGCCTATTTTTCAATTCATCTCCAGTGGGATTTAACTCTAAACCTGTCACTTGGGGGTGACAACCAGACTATATTATATTTTAAATATTACATATATTATATATTATTATAAAAAAATGACAAAAAATTAAATCCAAAAAAAAATGAACCCAAAAAAAAATTAAAAAAAATAAAAACAAAAAAATAAACTATTATATTCTTTATATTCGCACATATTTCAGTATTTCGCTTATATTTGTTTATATTTGCTACTTCTTGCAAAGTGCCAGAAAGTTAGGTTGTTTTCTTGCAAAGTTCTAAAAGAAGTAATAAATAAAATAAAATAAAAAAAATAAGTAAAAAAAACAAACAAAAAACAAAAAACAAAGCTGAAACAATAAAAAAAAAACAAAAACAAAAAAAAATAAACTATTATATTTCGCTTATATTCGATTATATTCATTCATATTCATGACTTCTTGCTAAGTACCAGAGATGTTAGAATTGGTATTCTTGTAAAGTGCCAGAAAGTCAAGTCGTTTTCTTGCAAAGTTTCGAAAGAAGTAAAGAATAAATAAAATAAAATAAAGTTAAAAAAATAAGTAAAAAAAAGAAAAAACAAACAAAAAACAAAAATGTAAGCAAACTAAATAAAAAAATAAACAAAGCCCTAAATCTCCATTTCGAGTTCGTGTTTTTGCAATTTAGAAATCATCGAAGGTTTTCGCAAAGTGCTGGAATAAAATAAATTAATAAAAATAAAAAAAACAAAAACAAAAAAAACATGAAACGAAAAAATAAATAAAACAAAACCTTGCAAAAACTTGCGAAAACTTGCATTCTTGAACTTTCGAAATTGCTAGAGAAAGTAGTTGTGTGTTCTTGCAAAGTGTCGAAAAGCTAAGTTAGCTTGCACTAAGTACCAAAAAGTCATTGGATTTTTTGCAAAGTGCTAGTAGTAAAGTATAGAAATAAAATAAAAAAATTTAAAAAATAAAAAAAAATATAAATAAAAAAAAACAAAACAAAACTAAATGAAACAAAACGAAAATAAACGAAACTAAATGAAAAAAACAAAAGGAAAACGAATAAAATTGATAGAAGATCTAAAATATAAACAAAAAAATAAATAAAGATCTAATCTGTTTTGTAGTACAAATTATTGAAAATTATCAAAATATTTTGAAAATATTAGTAAAATGTGTCATTGATATGATACAGGTTGCAGATCATCCTAAAATATTTCGAAAGTATTCGAAATATTAAAAAAAAAAGAAAGAGAAAAAAAAGAGAGAGAAAAAAAAAGAGAGAAAAAAAAAAGAGAAGGAGGTAAAAGGGAGGGAGGATAAAAATAGGTCAAAACAGCTTTTTTTAAAGTTTTTTGGCACACTTTGTGGTATACAAGTCACTCTCGTTATAGTGAAGTCCTTGGGCTATAAAATTTCTTCACTATATTGAGAGATTCACTATATCGAGAGCCTTTTATTATAGTAATAATAATTCTGTTCTAAAAAATTCTTCACTATAGCCTATCTTCACTATATCGAGAGTTCACTATAACGAGAGTGATTTGTATATATTTATGATCCTTGGTAGCTTACGAATCAGAAGGGCTTAAGAGATTTTGAACTTTTTTTTTTACCCAGTGATTTGGGTAAAATTTTTGTGACACAGTCAAACACTATGTAATCATTAAAGATCTGCTAATCGTCATATATCGTTTCAAATAATTATGATTATAATCAATTTATAGATATATAATGATTTAATATAAAAAATGATATATATCGATTATAGATATATATTGATTATAGATATATATCGATTTTTATCCAATTAATCGATATATAACAATATTATGATATATATCAATTTTTATCCAATTAATCGATATATAACAATATTTTAATCGAAATATAACAATATATTATAATCAATATAAAATGATTAAGTGCTATATATCAATCAATATCTATGTATAAAATTTTTTGATGGCAATTATTTTTTTAATTTCCAATACTGTATTTGAAATATTTAATTTTATATGATTATCATTAATTTTTATGACTCCAATTATATCGATATATAACAATATTTTAATCGAAATATAACAATATATTATAATCAATATAAAATGATTAAGTGCTATATATCAATCAATATCTATGTATAAAATTTTTTGATGGCAATTATTTTTTTAATTTCCAATACTGTATTTGAAATATTTAATTTTATATGATTATCATTAATTTTTATGACTCCAATTATTATTAATTTAATGAAGCACTATAAATAAATAATTACTATTATTGCTTACAATTTATAATTTAGTTGTAATTGATAATTTTATATTGGTTTTTAAAAAACTTTTTAATAATAATTGTAGTTTTTGATAAAAAATATTATAGACATCTTTTATAATATATATAAGTCAACAATTATATATTGCACCAGTGGTGTTCAATACCAGTAATATGAAAATTCATGTGACATTAAATCAAAATAATTTTTATAAAAACAAAATTAAATTTCAATTAATATTAGGGTTAGAGTTAAGGCCTGGGATGGAGCAGCGGATAGTTTATACCAAAATTTCACGAGGGATTTTTTTGTTAGAGTCCCAAAGGTGATTTCATAAACGAATTTTTGCGTTGTGATCATTTTTTAAAAAATATCACGTTCCCCTGATCTTTACATTACACTGCAGCTTATAACAAAAATAATAGTGGTGTTGAACGCCAGTAGTGTGATTTAACAATGCCGTATATAAGTTATATATTTTTCACAACCAATTTTATTAAGTTTATTTAAGTTTGTATTAAAAATTAGTAGTATATATAGTAAAATTGTTTAATAAAAATTTTTGTTAGAGTATAAAAAGTAGTTTTTTTACAATATTCAAGAAATAAATGATTTTTGAAAAAATAAATATTTGTTTTAAATTTTTTTGATTATTTTTTAGAAAATTTTAGTTTTTATTAAAAATTTTTTTAAAAAAATTTTTGCTATTTAATTTTAGGATAAATATATACAACGCACCCTGCAATATGCTAATTCATCGCACACAATATATAAACATAATTTGTAGATCTGTATAACAAATTTTCTATATAACAAAAGTTAATTAATATAAGGTTAGAGTATGATAAGAGTAAGGGTTAGTGTTAGAAGTTAAAGAAAATGATGATATATACCAAAATTTTGAAAGGAATTTTTTTTGTTAGAGTGTGAAAGGTGTTAAGTAGATGAACTTTTTTGATATTACAAATTTTAGAAAAATTTTTTTATTTTGTTATATAAAAAAAATTTTTACATTACACCTAATTCTCAAATTTAATTGGTAAATGATTGAGGTATGATATACAAGCACATCATAGTGTATGATATCTAATTAAGTCCTTAATTTTATTTTAATAAATTATTATAAAAGGTATATTAATAAATTTTTAATTAAAATTAAAGTTTAATAATAACTAAAAAATTTTTTAATAGTAGAAAAATTTTGGTCAAATTGGTCAAATATTTGTCAACTCTAATTATATTATATTATACCAAAAATAATTAACTATTGGTTAATTTGATATCAATTATCATGTAAAATTATTGGCCAATTTTGTAAAAATATATTTTTTATTAAAAATACCTAACAACACCCTTTGATAAATAGCTTTAATCTAATTCAATATTGTTTGACAAAATGGTAATTAATATTGTTCATCAAGTTCTTTATTAAGTTTGACAAAACTATATTGGCAAATTTTATATATAGATATATATCGATTACTAACCGGTAAGATATATATCAATTATCAACACCCCTATCAATTACTATCGATAGTGATAGTAATTGATATATATCCGGTTATATCGAATATGATATTAATTAATAATTATTATATTCACATAATCATGCTTTTTGAACATTTTACAGGTTTTCGCAAGTTTTCACAATTTAATTATATTTTTTTTATTTATTACTATTATATAATATTTTAATTTATTAAATATACAATAATCACAAGTTTTCGCTATTTAATATAAAATTTTATTTTTTTATTATATATTATATTTTAAATATTACATATATTATATATTATTATAAAAAAAATAACAAAAAAAATAAAGCCAAAAAAACGAAATCAAAAAAAATTAAAAAAATGAAACCAAAAAAAATAAACTATTATATTCTTTATATTTGCTCATATTCGCTTATATTCGTTTATATTTGCTTATATTCACTACTTCTTGCAAAGTCCCAGAAAGTTAG
>QKWP01000003.1:799276-812431 GCA_003550325.1 Gigaspora rosea | reverse complement strand
TTTTTTTTTTTTTTTACCCGGTGATCTGGGATGAAATTTTTGCAATGTGGTCAAAACACTGTGTAATCGTTAAAGATCTGTTAATCGTTATATATCGTTGTGGTCAAAACACTGTGTAATCGTTAAAGATCTATTAATCGTTATATATTGTTTTAAATAATTCTGATTATAATCGATTTGTAGATATATAACGATTTAATATAGAAAATGATATATATCGATTTAGATATATATTGATTTTTAGCCAGTTAATCAATAGATATCATTATTTTTTAATCGATATAAAACGATTAACTGTTATATATCGATCAATATCTATATATAAAATTTCCTGATGTAGGATCTTTAATAATTTTAAAAAATTGTTTATTACAAATAATCTATTTTAAAAGTAAATAAGTAATATATTTAATTTTTGATTTATTATCTATTTTATAAAGTTGAACATTTTAGTTTTTTAACTTCTAACTCTATTTGAATTAAATATTTGCATGAAATTTTTTAAAATGTATTTTAATTACGATAATTATATAAAATAACGTGCACCTGCGCGTTATTTCGAAGGGATGCACATTATTTCGAGTACACGTATAAGCATTATTTTGGGTAAAGGTCTAATATCTAAAAAATTATGTATTATATATGTGTGATGCATAAAAAACCTGTATTTCTTAATTTTATATATGGCCTTTTTGATCTAAACCAGATTTTTTGACTAAAAAATTTTTTATTTCTGCTTGTTATTTGAATTCGTTATTTTAGCAGATTATTAATTCAGCATTTGGAGTGTGCATTATATTGGGATACGCATGGGCATTATTTCGAAACCAATATGCTATTTTAAGAAAATGCAAATTCGAAATAACACCCATGTGCGTTATTTCATATAAATACAGTAAGCTAATTTCTGGCATTTTTGACTAAACTGGAGTACATTGTTTTAGATATTGTTTATAGCAAATAAAAGACTACTCTTACTTGGTTTGAGATATTCATATAAAGAAAAAAGTTTTTTGCATTTTTGGTTTGATAAATTATCAATTAATAATTCTAGAATTAAAAGATCTACTAGAACCCAGAATATACTTTGATAGGTTAGATTTATTATAAAATTATTAAAAATAGAAAGATTTGTAATAAACCTAAAATAAACAAAAATTATATAAATAGGTGTCGTCTAAAGCCATGTCCATCATGTGACATAAAGCCAATAGGATTGTTTATTTTGATTGACACGGATTAGTTTGAAGAGACAAAAATAGCGAAAAAAAGTGAAAGTTGTAAAAATACAATAGTTTAAACCTATCTTGGTGCATTAATAAAAATATGAAAGGATAATTTACTATAAGACATGCCCTAACTCTAACCCCAAATTAACCCTTACTCTAACTTTAATTAAATATTAATAATATGTGACTGGATATAGGTTTAGATCCTTTATAAATAGAAAAGATCTGTATAAAAACTCCAAAATAAAGGGATGTCTAAAAAACAGAGCAGATTCTTCTAATATATACAGTCATCCCTAGCTATAGTTACACCACCTAGAGGGCATCTATAAATAATGTTATGTACCCCCTTATAGTAGCGCTGGACCCCCCTCTACTATATAAAAAAATTTTTTAAAATTCGTATGTTTATATATAAAATTTTACAAAAACTTGAATATATTGTGAAACAGTAATCCGATTTGGATGATTTAGGTACCATTCGATTCTTCTCAGTGAGACGAATCCAATGATACCAAATCATTTTATTTGGATGACTAGATCAATAGTTATTCACAAAAAACCATTGATTTTTTAGTAATTTTATAAGAAAACATAATAACCAATAGTATTTGGCCAATAAAATTTGATCCAGTGATCCAAATGAAATGAAATTGGTACCATTCGACTCCTCTCACCGAGACGAACCAGATGGTACCAAAATCATTAAATTTGGACACTGGTTCAATTTTTAGCCAATTTTTTCTAAAAAAATTACATTATATTTTTTTGACCCCCCTACTTATTGAGAAAAACGTTATCGTTCGTCTGACCCCCCTCTTGTATAACATTATTTATGGATGCCCCCCTATAGTCAAAAAATCACAAAATTTTTTAACCCTATTTTTTTTATATTTAATATCCTATTTATAGTCACATTAATATAACAATCACTATTACATCTTTTTTAAATCCCATTTAATAGTAACTATATATAATTTTCTTTGAATATAATTACCAATGCATTAAAAAAATTGTATCCTATGAGTTTTAGTGTAACAATTGCACTTTTGGTACAAGATCACTAGTTCGAATTTAATAACAAGCAAACTGTGCTACAAAAACTATATTTATATCCAGATTTAACAGATTTAATTGTTAGATCCGGATTTAATTATTAAAACTGTTAAGGGCAATACAAAAGGTCTAATATAATTTTATCTCTTATTTATAACAATGGCATCTTTTTCAGTTATAACTATAGTATCTCTCTTAGTAATAACAATAGTAATAGGTAATTAATATATTTTTTTTGTAATTTTGATCTATAATTAATACTTTTCAAATTATCCCATTAATTAAAATAAAGATACTGTATTAGGCATTGCTAATCTTATTTTATTACTTAATTTCTAGTCCTGGTTGTGGAAATAATATTTTTTCTGATAATAGGTAGTTAGAATTAATTTAATACAAAGGGAAAATATGAAAAGCATTCTCAATGAACTTGTCTTTATTTTTTATTTCCTAGCCATGGTACATCTTCTGATGATAGCAATAGGTAACTAGCACTTATTAAAATATTATTTAACTAGACTTTTTTTTGTTATAAAAAAATTATAAATAGTATTAACTACCCTAACATTTCTATTTTCTATTAGGGGTATGCCATTTATTACGTAATTTTTATCATGGATACAAACATGGTCAGAGGTAGTGATCATGTCTATATATTATGTCAATCTATCAGAATTAGATAAAGTGATCATATCATATATGGATAGGGGTGTCTGCTAAGTAAAAAATATTATATAATAAATGGCACACCCCTTACTAGTTATAGCCGTAGTTGTGGTCATAGCTAACCCATACTATATATGTATATTAATTCATGTTTGTACAAGCTTCAAGCTTATACTGTATATATTCTTATATAGATTCTATATAATTTCTCTAGGTGAGTAGGTTACTAGTGCAAATCTCTGGTCTGCCTATCACATGCATCTTCTTACAATAATATTGTTAGGATTAAATTTTACATATAGTAAATATTACATAGTCACTTAGACTTTGTGGTTTTACTAATAAACTTCACTTGCTTAACAATATGATAACTGCCGTATTATACAGGTACTAGATACTTCATACAGACAAGTTTATTCACTAATAAGAATTACAAAGATATATTAGGTCGAAAGCTAATAAAATCAAAAGCTTAAGTTAAAAGCTAAAAGCTATTAAGAGTATGAAAACTAGGCACTTCTCCCTCAAAATTGATGCCTTATTTATTACTTAATAATGCACTTATATCATACTTTACTTATCATTCATGAAATTATTATTACTAACTTTTAATGAATTACAATCTAACATTAGACCACCATGTGTGTACCTGATCACGAATTATATAGGTACTCCATAGTACCAAGATAGTAAGCATTAATCTAACTCTATAGCCTCTAACATTACTAAATTTTATCTTATGCACTTATTTATTTTACAAAATCAGATTTTCTTTTCTTGGTTTGTTTTACTCACGCAAATATGGGATGCTATAAATAAGTACTGAATAAGTCACATAGCATCCATTTGTCACAAGACTGTGACCCAGGTAATGATAATGGTTAAGTTAGCCAACCAAATTACCGTACTGCACTGAGCAAAAGACCCCAGGTCTAATACAAAATCCCTGGTCTAAAACTTACAAAGTACTCATAGTATCTCATTTAATAACGGGTATTTTGTGCAGTGGGATCTTTTGACAGGGGTATTTTGCGTGGGAGGTATTTGTTAGAGTGTCATATGGATTACCGTCAATCATGTAAAATATTGCACTTATTTTTAAAATGAAGACAGTTCATCAGAACTGTTTCAAAATGGCTATGTTTGAATTTTCACTAAAAAAAACCTCACACTTTTTTTTTTAAAAAAAAAACACTTTCTTTTTTTTAAAAAAAAAAGTGATTTTTTTGGTTGTGTGCAGTATTTAAAAAAATTATAGGATACGAATTAGTGCAGAGAAGAAACAAGCCAACAGAGGAGCCTGTTAAGCCTAGTCATCCTTATGATTGGGCTTGTAATAGATTTGTTTCACCTTTGCCACATGCTTCTGATGACGATCATCCTGGTAGGTTAAAAAAAATTGTTTCGCCTTTTTTTTTACCTAAAAAAGGTAAATCACATTGTTGCGGTTTGCATAATTTTGTAACCCTATATAATTTTTTTATTGATTGCAATTACGATTGCTAGCAATAACAATTACAATCAAATCATGATATATGTCGTGTATAAAACCCTCCCACATAAAATACCTCTATACAAAATACTGAAATGTCACACAGACTAATAGATTTTGTATATTACACTATTGTGTTGCATTCACTATCATTTATTAAGCGCATTCGTTTTTATTCAAGAAATATTAGAAGTTAAAGTTTTACTTACAGATTGAACCTCTTATAATAGACTTTACGTTATATTATTGTTCTATTACGCAGATATTACTAATTATAATTTACCCTAAATCTATCAGATATTATTAAATTCATATAAAAATTGATCTTTTAAATATTTTAAAATGTATCAACTTATCTAAACTCGCCTGAAAATTTTCACTAGTTATTTATATAAAGCCAAAAAATAAGGCTATGTTTTCAATTTTTTTATTAATATATGGGTTCTAAGCATTCGTCTTATATAGTGCAGATTACCAAAAGCCATCAACTTTTAACTATAAAATTTTTAAACTTTTATAATTTTTTTAAAATAAAATAAACTAAAAAAAAGTTTTTGTAAATTTAATAGCTTTTTAATTAAACAATCAAAATCCACAAAAAAAATTTTTAGTATCTTTTATTTTAAGAAGTTTATATTAATTTAAAGTTATATATAATTTAAAAATTGGCATTTATATATAAAAAACATAACAAAAGTTAAATTTATTAACAAAATTTAAAAATTTATTAATAAAATTTAAATTTATATTAAATTTTTCTGCATTTTTATTGGGCAATCATATTACACTGCAGCTAAAAAATTGGCACCTATATATAAAATTTGTTGGCTTTAGGTAATCTCCACCATAGAATACTTGAATTAGAATGAAAAAATTATCTTAAAAATATAATAGAAATATAATTTTTTTTAAAAAAAAAAAAAAGTGATTTTTAAAAATATTTTAGTTTTTATAATAGTTAAATACGGTATATAGGTTAAGATTGCTCTCAAGCACCAATACCTTGATCACTAGCAAATCTCATTAAGATGCTACAATATACCCGGGTCTTTTACAAAATCCTGGATCAAATAATTGCAAAGTATACAGATATTATACTTGGTAAAAAAAAAGATGCTATGTAAAATACCCAGATCTTTTGCATGGGGTACTCAAAAAGGTGAATCTTTTGCTCAGTGCGGTACAGTATATAGAAATCCCAATTTCCAAACCAAAACTAAGTAGTAATATTATAATTTAAAAAAAAGGTTTGGGCCACAAAACTACCTAAGATGATTGTATGATTTATTAACTGATTTAAAAAAAATTTATATTATATAAGAACTAAAAAATTAATTTTGGATAAGGGTGCTGACATTTATCTATTTACTATAGAGGCCTACACCTACCCCCAGGTAAGATCTATAATAGAATTTTAGCCAATCAAATTTAACTAAGATAAGATTTTTCTTGACCCCCAGCCCCCTAAAATATTACCTAATAAATGTTAGCGCTCTAATTTTATTTATAAATTTAAATTTTTTTGTAATCACATATTTTTGGGGGCCTAAAGATGTAACTATAGCCAGAGGTAACTATATTTTAGCAAATTAACTTTAGTGTTAGGGCCACCATAAATTAAAGTTAAATAGGTATTAAATAGTTATAGGGAACCGCTGTTTATACCATGGTTTTTGCTATTTGCATCATGGATTTTGTGTAACATTAGATCATCAATCAACCTTTTCTATTTGCACTATAGTATAGTTACACAAATATTTAAAAAAATTTATTTTGTACTCCTATATGTTGTTAATCTACAAAAAAGGTGAGTTTTTATTGGTGCAGCATTAAAATAGTTTGAGGTTACACAAAAATTGCAAAAATCTAGCCCGCATTATATTAAGGCCTTAAAAAATTAGGGTAAGGGTTGGGCTGCATTATAAAATTAGGGTTAGGGTTGGCCCATATTATAAAATTAGGTTAGTTATCAAAATAAGACTTGTGTAATATTACATGATATTATTGGTGTGAATAACTGTTAATCTACAAAAAAAGATGAGTTTTTTATTGGTGCAACATGAAAATAGTCCAAGGTCACACAAATTTGCGAAAATCTGCCCACATAATGTTAAGGCCTTAAAAAATTAGGGTAAGAGTGGCCCAAATTATGAAATTAGGGTTAGAGTTGGGCCGCATTATAAAATTAGGTTAGTAGGCCTACTAGATTACCAAAACAAGATTTGTATAATGTTACATGACATTAACAGCGCAAATTAACTGTTAATCTACAAAAAAAGACGAGTTTTTATTGGTGCAACATATATTACTATGGTGTAAATAGAAAAGATTGATTGATGATCTAATGTTACATGAAATCCATGGTGCAAATAGCAAAAACTATGGTGTAAATAGTGGTTCCCTAGTTATATTAGCAAAATTGTCTTTCTGACATTTTAATTAATTCACCAAAGTAGTTTTAGATTACTGTTTTTTGTATTTTTTAGAGTTTTCACTTACTGCTTTGCTGAGGATCATTAAATTTCTATATCTTGATTGGTTGCATATCATATAATTTGCTTTGCTTTAAATAATACCCAAAATAAGCAAACAAATATCTGACCTATTTTTGATATTTTAGGGCCCTAATCTACTTTAATTCTTTTGGCAAAGGTTACTGTATATTCCCGAAATAAGCTACTCCGAAAATAAGCTACACCTGATTTCTTTCAAAAATCAAAAAAAATGCGTTGGCAGTTGCTATATATAAAACTTTTTTTTACTAAGTTGGACTTCAAAAGTTCGATTAAATAAAGTTGTTTAGCGTATCAAAATATGCCTATAATAAAAATTTGGTGTCATTTGGACAACTTTTTATTAGTACGTTTTTCAGTTTTTCAAAAATGTCTATATGCCGAAAATAAGCTACCCTGATTTTTTGAGGTCAAAATCGTGCAAAAATAAATAACTTATTTTTGGAAATCTATAGTATATGAATATCTTGTTTTTTGAATTTGATAATATAAGTATTATTGTTAGTATTATTTATAATAAAAAAATTTAATATTTGAAGATAAAAATTTTTTTTAAATAAAAAATAAATTTATTATTTTAATTGTATTTATTAAATAACAGTATATTATATTAATTAATCATATATGATTAATATAAAATTTGAGAACAATAACCAAATTTTCATAATAAGAAATAATAAACTACTATTTGAAAAACTGTTTGCTATATCAAAAACAATAAACTGTTTGAACAAAAACTATTTGCCAAATTAAAAAAATAAACGTTTAAATAAAACTTATCAGTTATTGTCAAATCTAAAACAATAAATAAGTTAAAAATATTGAACAAAACTGTTTATCAAATTAAAAGCTATATATTAGCTTGAAAATTTAGTCTTTTTTAATTTAAGTTTGAACTAAAGTTTCAAACAAATATTGAATTGCAAACTTAAGAAACTTAATAAGCAGTTTGGAACTTAAGTTTTTTCAAACTATTTAATATACTTGCTAGAAATATAGCTTAGAAATATACTAATTATATAATTATAATTATTTTTTCAATTTGAAAATGATCCAGTTTGGTATACCAAATACATTTTTTATTATTTTTTTATATTAGTTAGTTAATTATTAATTAATTATTAATTAATTTGTGATCTGCATAAGAACTAGTAAAAAAACATAGTACATAGTAAAGATATGTTTACTATATATATTTGTCTTTTTTGGGAACCATTAAAGCCAGATACTTTTATATTTTTTTATTATTTAATTAAAATTAGAGTAAGGGTTAGTTAGAAGTTAGAGATAGAGATATCTTATAGGTAAAATTGCCTTTCCAACATTTTTTACTTATGATCTGAGATAGGTTTAGATACTCATTTCTTGTATTTTTGGTGTTTTTTACTTTTTTCTTTGTTTTGTTTCATTGGGCTGATCAGTGATTCCTTTCTAATCCAAACACTATTAAACTCTTTCTAAACTGAACAAAATCTTCTAGAACATTTGTAAATTTTATTATAAAGTTCAGATTACCTCATATATAACTTTTTGAGAACTGAATTTTTTCAAATTTTTACATAATAAAAATCAGCAGTTCTAGCAGTTTGGAATAGAGATAGTTAACTGTATTAGGCTATTTTAAAGCTATTTATGCTTATAAATACATTCTTTTTGCAACTAAATAAATTATATGATTTTTCTAGTATTTATACTAACTTCAGTTAGTATTTTATAGTACATACATGTATGCATAATTATCTAAATTTATACATTTATTGATATACTTTTAAAGTTTTTAATGCATTTAATTGTATATAAATTAAATATATAATTGATTGTGTAACTAATTGTATATATAGAAAAAACATTTCAAATATTTTATTGCTAAATTTGAAAGCAACTTTTTCTCACAATAGTTAAATCTATAAAAAGAAAATTATTGTTCAATGTTAATATTAATATATTATTTTTAAAAAGGTTTTATATCTACTCTAAATTGGAATATTTTTATCTTCATTCGCATATTCAACAATTCAGAATTATTTGTTGCAATAATTATATTACCTTCTACAAATTTGGAAAGATTAAATTCTTCTAGTAAATCTTGGTAATAAACTTCTTTTATAAGAATTTTTGAGGCAAGTTCAAGTTTCAAGAATTCATAATTCCTAAAGTATTTATAACTTGAAAGGATTTGACAACACTATATCAGTAGTCAGCAATATAGTATAAAACTATAATTAATTGGCATTGTTTTAGCTACAATTTTATTTAACTATTTTATTTTTTAGATTTTTTTTAGAGAAAAAAATAAAAAGAATATCAAAATAACTTATTACTATTTTTATTATTTGTGAATATGGTAAATATAATGACAATTATATTTAAAAATAAATATAAAAATTAATAATTAGATTATTTTAAATAATCTTATATTATTAGTGAAGAGTTAATTTTACATAATAACAACAAGTATATATATGTCATTTATTGATATTATATATTTTTATAAAAAAAGAAACCAAATTTGCTAAATGTTTTTATATACAATTAAAAGAAAAAAATTTCAATTTATAATTTTTATATCAATGTGAATTTAAATAATACTAATAAATTATTAAATCATTAATTTGACATAAAAAGACTTACAGTATACTTTTAATTGTATTACAGATACAGAAGATATTGCAACTAATTTATTTATATTAATTAGTGCTTTTTTTACCAGATATGTTAATTTGTAACAAGTTCTAGTTTATGTATTTGGTTTGGCAGTTTTAGATAAGATTTGATTATAGTTTTATTTTTAATTCTGGATGATTTTTTTATAATTAATAGCAGAAGAGTTATTTATAAATAAAGTTTTGTTTACAAATAATAAATCTTTATTTTTAGTACTTGTTTTAGAAACAATAAAAGAAGGGTCAAATACAGACAAAGTTTTACTTACAGATAATAAATCTTAATTTTTGGTACTTGTATTAACCCCTGTAGCTATTTTTTTAGCAATGCTTATAGGCTTGATAGTTTCATTTAATGGTTGATATAATGTTTCAATTTTTCAAAAAATGCTTACAGTATTTAATTATGCCTTTTGTTGTTTTTGACATATCTCAGATCATTTTTTTTTGTGTATTAAAATTTTAATTACAACAATTAAAAATTTTTTAAAATAAATTATCATTTGTTATGAATGTTCTGTACATTTTTGCTAATTATTTTGTTCCTGTAATAACAAAATGATATATAATTTTTTAATAAGTTATTACTATTTTTAAATTACAGACTGTGAAATTTTTATATAATAAGCTGTATAAGTTTAAGTATTTATTGGTAAGCATAAGTGTGTATATGAATTAACCTTTTAAAAGTATGTACCTGTTAATGTTTGATATTAGTGTAGTGATTATATAATTAATATTGCTGAATTTAGTAGATGAAATCTTTTTGTTATAATGAGAATAATAAAAGTTCAATTGTACTAATTTGACATGAATAAACTTTGATATAAAATAATTATTTGTGTGATTAACTAGGCTAATGCATAGTTATATATCTGAAGCCTATTATATAATGTTTATTATATTACAAAAACATGTTTATATGCATGTGTTTGTAACCTGAAATTATCTTAGTAGCAAAAATAATTTATTTCTTTAATAGTTCTATTTGGATAAGAAAATATCAAAAAATAAGTAAATAAATAATATAAATATATTTTTTTGAAATACAGTGTTATCTGTAATTATCATTTGGTAGCATCTATATTATATTAATAACAATTTAAAATTCTAATATCTAATTGTACAAATTTTTCTGTACTACTACTGTTATATAATTAGTTAATAGTACTTTTTATAATGAGCTAGACTGCTAACATTTCAAATCTATTTAAAATTATCTGGGCCAACAATCTTTTTTATAATAATTTATGCTTTAACTTAATTATTAATTCATTTCTAATTGTAAGCCATGCTCTAACCTTTCTAATCTATTAATAATAGAATGTTCAGATTAATAACATTTTTTATAATTAAAAAAATTTTCAAATTTGAATACCAGAAATTAAATTATCATCATCAGAACATGTTAGTAGTAAAATATGCTCTAAATAAATTAACAGTTTATTTTTCTAAGAATTTCTTTGCTTGTACTGTACTAGAAATCTAATAAATTTACTATTGCTGCTTTTGAGAATCAGATACGTATAGAGTTGATAATGTAATTGCTTGTGATTAGGCTAATTGTTTTGTGGTATCACTTATTATCAAAGCATCAAAGTCAGTATTAATATTATTTGTCTTTCATTCTTGCTTTTTTTTTGAATGCTTGTTCATCAACTTGTTCATTTTAATAGCATTTTTAGTAATGGCTATAATTACTCACAGTTAATTCATAAATAGTAAATAAAAATTGTAGAAAGTTAACTTTATCTATAATCTTTTTGTCCAAAGAAATCTCAGCCCAGTTTAGAAGACTTGAATGGTAAATTTTTTGCATAATATGATTAAGAACATATGTTTTTATTGTCTTTTCTGCATAAAATATTAATTATTATTATTATTAAATAAATAAACTTAACTGTTAATAATAAAGGCTTACTTTTTTACTTGGATAAAACTTTTCTCATCTTTGGGTTGTGATTGTTTTTACCAAGATCAAATCTTTCTTTATTTAGACTTTTTTTTTTAGGGTTGACCACTCACTTTACCAACCAAATATACATAATCATATTGATTACATAAATTAAATCACAGTAGTGACATATTACACTTTTCTTTTTATTTAATTCAAGTAATTTATAAACCATTTTCATTAACCAAATCCAGTAGATATTATTTCACTGCTATTATTAAGTGTACATCAATTAAATAAAAAATAAAAATAGCAACTAATTGAAATATATTTATACTTACAATAATGTATAAAATTTATTATTGATATGCCTTTTGATCTGAATATGAAACTATAAATGATATCAGATGTGTATTGTTGTTCACTAATCTTGTCTATTGTATGAATTTGATCAAATAGTTTGTTCTTTATAAAAAGGAGAATTTCAAATTAAATAACTAAATCAACTATCATATATAATGAATTAGTTTTTTACTTACATTTAGTTCAAAGTAGTTTGATATATTTCACATTGTATTTTTTCTTCATGACTACAAGTTGAAGAAATTTCTGGCATTTTTAAATTATTGCATAATGGTGCAATATTTAAACCAGTATACCAAGTTAAAATATTATCTACATAGTTCTTTACATGTAAAGCATTGGAATTATTGACTGGAATGGATAATTTTTCTGATAAATCATCCAAGTCTTTTTTGGGCAAGTTTTTCTTTAATTGAGGGTCTAGAATATCTATGCATATTACGCTACTTTTAATTGGACTATGAATTGATAGCAACATTAGCACTATTAATAAAACAAAATATATAAATATAAATTAAGAGATTTGTTATAATGCCAC
This sequence comes from Gigaspora rosea, assembly GCA_003550325.1. NCBI lineage: Eukaryota > Fungi > Glomeromycota > Glomeromycetes > Diversisporales > Gigasporaceae > Gigaspora > Gigaspora rosea. The sequence continues at coordinate 800,017 of QKWP01000003.1, read as the reverse complement.
CCCCTACCCCGGAATCCAGACCACTTCCGGCCTTTCCGGACCACTTCTGACCTAAATCATGTGACCAAAGCCACAAAACAAGGTCACATGACTAATAAAATTTGTCTCAAAGATATTTAGTTACACAAAATTGTGGTGCATAGTTTGTGTAACCTTTTTATCCAATCAATTTATAGACCGGGATCCTAGGTCCGGTACGGGTCTATATAGAATTTTATTAATAAAATTCTACAAATTCTTAAAATTCACAAATTCTTATTAATTAATTCTAATTTAATGCACTAAGTAAACTTGTTTAGCACCTAAAAATACACCAAATCGGCTATGTTGTTTTTATTTTACTTGAAATTTGGAGAACAGATGCATAATTTTGGATTTTTGATCAGAAAAGCATATTTAAGCATCTTTTCTCCAAATTTCAAGTAAAATAAAAGCAGAACAGCCGATTTAGTGTATTTTTAGGTGCTGAACAAGTTTACTTAGTGCATTAATTTAGAATTAATTAGTAAAATTTTATGAATCATAAGATTTTATAGAATTTTATTAATAAAATTCTATAAAATCTTATGATTCATAAAATTTTACTAATTAATTCTAAATTAATGCACTAAGTAATCTTGTTTAGCACCTAAAATACATCAAATCGGCTATGTTGTTTTTATTTTGCTTGAAATTTGGAGAACAGATGCATAATTTTGGATTTTTGATCAAAAATACAAAATTATGCATCTGTTCTCCAAA
>QKWP01000003.1:745561-795592 GCA_003550325.1 Gigaspora rosea | reverse complement strand
TGCACTGGGCCTTTGTGTAACACAAGTCACGTGTATATATGCAGATCTGCATCAAAAAAGTAAGCGTAATTTTGGGGTACATACAGGAGTATCAAAAAAGTAAGTGCAGGAGTATCAAAAACGTAAGATTTGCATCTTTGAAACAAATTTTATTGGTCATGTGACCTTGTTTTGTGGCTTGGGTCACATGATTTGGGTCGGAAGTGGTCCGGAAAGGCCGGAAGCAGTCCGGATTCCGGGGTAGGGGGTGGCATTAACAAAAGTGGGGGGTGGCAATAACAAGTCTCTAAATTTATTTACTGAAGTTGTTATAAATTCTACTGAGTTCATATGATCAATAAAATAGCTTGTAAAGATCTTGCCAGCTCTCTAATGAAACCTTGTCATTTTAAGTGAAATAAAAATAAAATTAGCTAAATTTGTTGAAAAGAAAAATACAATTTTTTTTTTTTGATTACCGTGGTGCCTTTAGATTATAAATAATTGTTCTTCAATATTAATACAGTTTCAAAACTAATTGAAGTTCCTTTATATTGTTTCCAGAAATAACTTCCCATAGGATCTTCACTCTTGCAGATGTCATGTTCTCCTAAAGATTTAAAATTATAACACGGATATTGGTTATATTCCATATAAGTTTCAAATTTACCTTATATTGTTTTAGAAGAAATCTCCTTCATCCCCATGTTCATTTTTTTAAAATATCCTAAAAAGTAGTGTTTCGATCCATAATCCACTAATCCGAATGGATCCGATGATTCGGATTGAATACGGATATACGTATTCGTTAATTTTAACCAGATATATCTGTAATATTTATGGATTAAGGATAAAGATTATCCGGATCATATTCCTAAATATCTTTCATGCGATTGTCAATTTGGCCAGCAACCGACGATAAATATATTACACTCCCTTTGGTAAATGTGAACTGATTTGAAAATTAGTGTGACACATGATGATGATCATTAGGGTGGGGCCTCAACTAATAAAATCAAACATAGTCGGGTTAATATATGAAGATCATTAATTTCTGATTTATTAATGGTTAAATTTCGATATCAAAATAATTATAAAATTAAATTTACATTTATTTGCACAAATATCTAATGAAAGTGCATATAATTTTTTTTTTATTTTTAAGCTCTCAACTAGCTCTACATGTTAATAGAGCTACTTTTTTCAATATTAAACGTTAAAAAATTAATTGATTTTTGCGAAATTTTTTTAACAAATTATTTGAAAAATAGCTCTATTACCATTGTTAACCTTAAGAGTTTTCACCTTTTTGCCTATAACTTTCGACCCATGGAAGTTAGGAAGGTGAAACAACTACCATTGGATTCAGCTCATCGAGACGCTTCTAATGAGCTATAGATCATGTGATTCTGATCACGGGATCACAAGATCGGAAGACATTAGTGTTGAACTATTAATAGAACAAGATAAACAAATATCTTAACCTTATTAGGCAATAATACTGCGTTCAAAATCTTACGAATCTAAAGGATCTAAATGATCTAAAGGATCTTAAGGATCTAACATATCTTTTATATCTTTCATATCTTTCATATCTTTTATATATATTATATCTTTTATATCTTTTATATCTTTTATATATAACATATCTATTAGTTTTGCATTACCTTCAGTACTATAAATAGTTTTTAAATTGAATTTGTATATCTTTATTGCAATAATTTATACATGTAATTTCTCTATAAATACACTGCTTTCTGCCCTCTGGGAAGTGCAGTGTCTTCATACACTGGAATATAATAAAGATACAATTCTTAGTATCCTCATATACTATTAATTGTTTGCCTCTTTGCCTTAATACATAAATCACTCAAAAACCTCTTTGTTAAGTCCCATTTGGACGCCATAAACCCTAAAGCTGTCAAGTTATAGTCGTCATACTATAATCAGCAGTCTCCTGAAGTTCTGGAAGAGGTGAATTTCCAGGTTGACACCATGTAGAGCTAGTTGAGAGCTTCAAGTTAAAAAAAAATAATATATACTTTTGTTTAATAGTTATGCTAATAAATGTAATTTAATTTAATATTTAAATATATGGCCTATAAAAAATCCGAAATTAATGATCTTCATATATTACTAGATTTTCGATAATATAAAATTATAGTTATAACCGATTGAATTTGCATAAGATCCATAATATTCATCACGTGTCCCACTAATTTTCAATCAGTTGTTAACTTAAACAACTCTCTTAAACAACTCTCTTAAAATCGTGAATCGTGAATTTGCCAAATTTGCCTCTGTTGTTTGATTACTTAATATTTACAAACTATTTGGACGAAAAAAATAGCAAAAAGTCAAAGTTTCACGAATTTGAAAGCATTTTGTATAATGGTCTCAAGTTCATGAACAAGTGCAAGAATAAGTGCAAGTGCAAGCGCAAGAAGAACAAGAACAATTGTTCCACAATAGATAAAAAATCATGAGATCAATAAAAAATAGCGAATATATTAGCGAATATTTAGAAAAATTACATTCCACAAAGATTTAGATGATTGATTTCATTTTTGGTCGGAATTTTAATTTTTGCCGCCCAGATTATCTAATTTTTTCAGCGATTCTTGTAGTTCGTAGTTTTATGTTGATCTACCAACCAATAAAACCATATGCTAAAACTAATATAGCAATAAAGCAAATAATCAAGTTATTATGCTTTATCGCTTTTTAATTGGTTATACAACCCGTGATCAAAATGTTAAGACTAATAGCGATGACATCACAATAGGGTGATTAAAGCCTAATGTTAAGGATTTCTGATTTCAAATTAAATTAGTGATGTAATTATTTTGAAATCAGTGCTTCGTAAACTTTATTTATTTTAATTTTTAAGCTTATTTATATATTAAGGATGCTTATTTCATCTCCGAATAACACCTATTCCATTATCTGATTTCAAAATTTCAAACCAGAAATAGGACTTATTAAACCCCTACTTGTTTTTGAAATAAGTTAACTTTGAATCACCCTAGTTATCACAATTCGAATTCATTAACGACTGTATTGTGTGTCGATTTATAACAAAATTTTTTACGGTAAATCATGAATCAACCAAATATTGAGGTTACAGCATGGAATGAATGGAATCCAGGTATTTTACACCCCTTCTGATTAACTTAATACCGAAATTATAGCTGATCAGTATGGTATAGATTTGCGTAGATTTGCGAAAATACTAATCGATACCATAACTCTGGTCATCCGTACAGAAAATTTTTTTACAGTAAATCACCACAATAATCGGTAAGTTTTGTAACAAAAGTTTACAGTAAATTGTGATAGAAACCACACTTGTTAATTCCAATACGAGCTAACTCAAAACCATACTGCATTGGAGTGTTCGATACACTATGAAAATCAAATCTATGTGTGGTATCATATAAAATTCTAATAAGACAGATCTTTAAATGATTTTTCCTTATTAACCAATCTAGTGTTCCAATCCGGATAATTATCGGGTATCCGGGTGACACCTACCCGGGTCAAATCACTAGTAACAACTAAAAAAAAAAACTTACTATAGAACTTCCTACATCAAATTCTATCTTAATATTTTGATACTCAAAAATTAATAATATTTCACATATCTCACTGCATTTGTCTGGCACGTTTCTTGTTAATTTATTAAATTCGAAATTGGCATTTCATTTTGTTAGATATTTGAAAAAAACTATTTAAATTTTGTATATTCCAAATATAAAACAGCTTCATATTAGCATTTGCACTTTATGCTTATATAGAATCCGGATTCAATAATTGAATTTGGATTTATCCAAATTCGGATTATCATCCGGGCACACAAAGTAGGATCCGAATTTAATCCGGATGGACCTTAAAGAATAGGATCGAAACACTACTAAAAAGCTTGCATAATGACCATTTTCTGGTGCCGGATCCACCACAAAATCTTGTTACTATATAAAAAATGTATAACGTTAAATAAATCTCCTGTAAATGTTTGGAAAAATGTTGAATTTTCGAATAATTTCATAATAATTAGAATGATACCAAGAGATTCTTTTTTGACAAAGTGCTGAAACTTAAGATGTAGTTTTTATTTTGAAAGATGCAAACTGAATCGTTATTGTCAGAATTAAAAACCAAAAAGAATAATTATTTAGGATTAAATACTTTTTTTAATTCGACTAATCGTAAAGTTATGCAAAGCTCGGTTATTTTTTCAGTTCTCAATTTATTTCATGATTTAAGAGGCCGTTTTGTCATATGATCCTATACTTGAAATAAGAGGCTTAGTATTTAAAAGTGTTTGTTTTTCTTATTTTTTTTCGTTAGAGGCTTCATCTTCTTTCAAAGGACTTGTGTTTGATAAATTATCAAAAGTTTCATCTTTAGTCCTTTGTCAATTTCATTATTTTTCACTTGAATTTTTAAATTTATGGCGATAAACTTTATTTTTATCATAAATACTTCAAATTTTTTTGTAAATTTATATTTATTAAGAGAAGAAATTATCTTATGCCAAAGGTTACCGCCAAGTGTTATTATGCAAGCCTCGATCAATTTGTGCACAGCCTTATACAAATATTAAGGGCTTAACTTAAAAATATTTAGCGTTTTAAACATTTAATAATGGCTTTTAGAAACAAAAAGTGAATTCCTATATACGTCGCCAGATAATCAGATAATTCTATATACTAAAGATTAAATTTATTAAATTTTCTTTGATTAAACTGATATCTGGATATTTTTTTTGACAATTTCACGATTGTTAGAAAGGGTTAATATAACATAGGTATGTAATATTTATTATTAACCTTGTAAATGATTTGTAACGAATTTGTTTATAAAAATATTGATCAAATTCGTTGAAATTTATTCAGTTTAAAATGGATTCTTTTCTCAAACCTACTAAATGTTGCTGTTGTATTCCATTGAGAGCAGGTGTTATCATTATAACAATTTTTTGGCTAGTGAGTTACTTTTTTTTTTAATATAAATAATTTATAGTTATTAAACTTCTCTATGTATTAATTGATATTATTTATTTTTCTTAGTTTGAAGCAATAGTTGGAATTGTTAATTATATAACAATTATCAGAGATGAAAGTCAATACAAGTATTATTTGTTCATTTAAATTTTTCTATATAAAAATATTAATTTTGTTAATTTACTTTTTTTCTAGTTTATAAGAATTTAATATACGTAATTTACGTGTATTTAATTTTTGCTATCTTAGTCTTGCTAGTAAATACTTTTGGGCTTATTACTATTTTTGATCCAGTACGTGTATTTATACTTTGGTAACAATTACTTCACTTCGTCAACGCATTGTTTTATCGAAAATAACAATATGATAGTCCTGTCAAATTAATTGATATATCGAGACAATAATTTTGACAATAATTTTGTTGACAATAATTTCGTCAAAAGAAAATTTATTTAATTAAGATAAAGTAAATATCAGGTAAAAAAAATATATATATATTTGGTAAACGGTAAAACAACGCAAAGCAATTGCTGTATAGTGAAGTGATATATATATATACAGTATATCTTAATGTTTATAATAATGAATTACTATAAAGTTTACTAAATTTTTTATATATATAAGAAAAGGAAACATCTTATAAAGATCTATTCTATATGTTTTAGTTCTATTGTAGCTATCACAATTTTACTAGACATATGTGGAATAATTGCTTTTGTGCTCTTTTATAATCATGATGTATTAGCATGGATAGTTTCAACTCTCGTAGATATTATTATCGCGGTATGTATTATATAATTAATATAATTAATATAATTAACATTTGATTGCTTTTAATTAGCTAATTATTTTAATTATGTTCAAATAGATCCATTTCGCCTTGGTCATTTCTGCCTATGCTGCAGGAGAGAACTCTAAAGGTGATCATTCAACGAATAAAGGTTCTGGAGTTTAAATTAGAAAATATTTTTTATCAATTAAGAAATAAATTTTCTCTTAAATTGATAAAAATTATGAAATACGAAAATTATCTGTCAAATTTTAGCAAAGTTGAAATCTTAAGCTAATTTGATTAATAAAAATAGCTTACTGTAAAGTTGTTAAATACATTCACTAATTTTAAAAACTAGGATTAAAATAATTATTTTTAAAAAGCATATTGTAATGGTACAGTAAAAGGATATGTCACAACCTGTAATTCTATATTGAATCTTTAGGTACACAAAGTGGCATATTTTGTTTGGAGTTATATGAAATTTTCATAAAAAGGGATCGTCTAAAGTCGCGTCTAGTCACGTAACATAGTGCAGTAGTGCAAATATAGCTCATTTAGCAGACATCATGTCAATGGCAATATACTAAAAAATATACCTGCAACTAATCAAATACTAACTCTAGCCTTATGTGATGCATCAATAAAAGAATGTATAGAAGCTAATTTTTAAACTTAACTTTATTATATCAGATATCGCGCGATTTGACAGTTTTCGTAAAAGCACGTGATTGCAAAATTTCCAAACATATAATTCTGTGGCATCAAATGAAAAATTTTTCAGGGTTGATTTTAATAGTGCATAAAGCTAGTTTTATTCTTATTAATAATGCTGGCGTGATCGAACATTTTCTAGAAAATGTGTATTGTTTTTGCATTATGACTTTACATTATCAATATTATATTATCTTACTATATACGATTGTTTTTGTTATTTCATTTTTAATGTTGCAAATGTGTCGTAACATATATGAAATGTTAATGAAAAAAAATAAGAAATTCCTGACTTTTCGGATATTCACTTGATAGGATAAGAATCAATTTTCTTTAGCCTGATTTCAGATAATACTACAGTAGTAGTGATTTCCCAACAATAATGTTATGGTTTAAGCAGTAACTAGCTAAAACCTATGATATAACTAGTTACGACTATCATCACTAGACCCTTAGTAAGGATGAACATCATAATAAAAAGTTTTATCAAATCTTTAAAAATGCAAACACGTTTTGTAAGTTATAATAAAATTTTTTTATCGTACACATATATTGTACTTTATATTGTACTTTATATTGTACTTTATATTGTACTTTATATTGTACTGTATGTTTGTACTGTACATAAAAATTTTTATTTAAATATTATAAAATTTATACATGATCGAAATCTTATTATTTATCAGTATCAGTTTTTTTATCATTATCAGTTTTTTTATCAGTATTAGTTTGTACCGTAGGTACCGGAGAAATCTTTTCATTATTTTTGCAATGTTTAGCATATCTGTTGATAACAAATGCAAAATAGATCTATAATTGATAATAAACAAAATAAATTAATCATTAGATATTATATATATATATATATAATATATTTATAATACAAGTACTGAAGTAAACACAGATTAAAATTAAGCATACCGAGAGAATAACCCCAAAGACATAACCAATGACCCATGGAGCAGCAAATTTTTTAAATTCAGCATTACAATCACTTGATCCAGTAACATCATCAATAGAATTACTAGATTTTATTGTACTCAAACAAGTTGTAATGTAAGTGTCATGATATGTAGCAATAAAAATGCACATATATACAAGATGAGCAATTTGAATAATCACAAGAATGGCAAAAAGTACAGCATAAATCTTTATAATCGTTGATGATTTCTTATAAAAATAATAATGTTAATAAATTTTTTTCCTAACACTAACAGCTAAGGTTGAAACTTGTGAAATACATATATTTTGGAATACATACCGCACAACAAGTAACAAAAAGTCCAAATGTAGTTATCAAAAAGGTTATAGCACTGGAGGCTAAGTCCACAACATAATATCTTTTATCATATACTTAAGAAAGCAAAATTAACAATAAAAATTAACAATATTAAAAACAATATTATTATTAAATGAATGAATGAATGAATGAATGAATGAAAAATGTTTTAATTTACATTGTTCCGTATTTTTTATGACAGCTACATCCGCAATAGCGCTAATTATTGATGCAAACTAGAAAATTAACAAAATTTATGTTAATAATTATAATAATATAACTTATACGTTCATGTTACTATAATGAAAGTAACTTGCCAGCCATAAAAGTGTAATAATAATGACTCCCGCTTTCAAGGGAATGCAGCAACAACATCTTGCCATCTTAATAAAATTATCACCACAAAATTAAAAATTAAAAAATTGGTCAATCTTATTAACATCATCATCAAATAAAAGTTGGCTTATTTATTTTAAAGTCAATAATTTTTGCGAATCATATTCCAAACAATAATGGTAAAATTAAGTGTTATACTTACGTTCAAGATATTCTACTATTAGAAATGTCATTGAGGTAATTAATTTAGTCAGTGGCGTTGGTATTATAGTCACGATTAAAAAAAAAAAAAAGTAATTTAAATATAATTAAGCGCTAGATTTGTCTATTCCTTGTAAAAATCTTGTTAGTATGAGCTTATATGCATATATGCATATATGCATGTTACGTGTTCTTTTTAATAGACGAAAATCCTGATTTCATATAAAAAATATAAATAGTATCCTTTCTGTTACAATTACTGTAATGTTGTAATTACTTGAACCTTTGTCAAAGCACGAGAAAAAAAAGCTTTATATTATCATTATAGCATAATCCAAAATGGTATAAATAATAATAATAATAGCAAAATACAGGCTATGGGCTATGATGTAAATATGTTAATTCGAATAAAATTTTTTCGGTGGGAAAATATTTAACAATCAGGATTGCACTGTTGTATGACTGGCTCAAGTAAGAATTCATAATTTCTTTGTTATTAAACCAGGCTACAGGGATTATGTACAACGTACACTCGGAATATTACTAATAAATCATTCGAATTCGTATACCAAACAACATCAAACACATCAAACAGAAAACTGAAAATCCAAATAACATCAAATAACATCAAATAACATCAAATAACATCAAATAACAAGGATAAATATATTATTACAGTATTATAAAAGGAAAGTATATAAACGCAAAACTTAAGATACTATTTAATTATTCTAAACCCAAGTTTTAAACTTTTAAATAAACTTTTCGGAATCCTTAGTTCATTCTTATTAAACCTTTGAAAACTTATATCCAATATCGTATACTTCTTATAATATTTGAATTCGTTATACTATTAAATAACAAAAAAAAAAAACATAACGTGTTTAATAAAGTTGCTTTTAGAGATAAAGTCATTTAAGTTTTATATAATTTTAAAAAAATTCAAGCTATAATTATTATCCATAAATTATTAGAATAAAGTTTTAATTTTTTTTTTTAAAATCAAATCAGAATATAACGAATAAGTTTTAAAATTTTGATATCAGAATTTTGTCTTGTTAAAAATATAAGATACGTAATAGTATATTATTCATCGGGATAACAGATATTTGATTAAAAAAAAATGACGAGGTTACACGATACGGATATCATTTTAAAGTTTAAATCCGTGTCTCACTAAATACTATTATAATTAGATCTTGGCATAAAACCTGTATTATCCAGAATAAATTAAGATACAGATCGCACGCGTAACAATTTAAATAGTTTAACCCGATACAAATTATTAATCAAGTCCCACACTCTTTTAGTGTTAGACGCCTCGTTTTTTAACAATTAGACAAATACCCTTCTGTTTTTAAAGCAAAAACTTTTTTTAAATCTACGGCTTAGAGCTGAGCTCTGTAACCGAAATTCAAAAGTCTCTCCCACGGAACGTAACACTAGACTCAATCATAAGTTGATTAATAACACTACTTCAGTATTTCAAATACTTAAATAGTTGAAATAGTTAATACTCTTACTTCAATACTTTACTTCAAATACTTTACTTCAAATACTTTACTTTACTTCAAATACTTTGCTTCAAATACTTTGCTTCAAATACTTTGCTTCAAATACTTTGCTTCAAATACTTTGCTTCAAATACTTTGCTTCAAATACTTTGCTTCAAATACTTTGCTTCAAATACTTTGCTTCAAATACTTTGCTTCAAATACTTTGCTTCAAATACTTTATATATAGACAAACTTTTTTAAATTAGATATAAAACTTGGTCTTATAATTATATTATTATTAACTTTTAACAATTAGGATGAACTTAATTGATAAAACTACCAAATGTTGTTGTTGCGTTCCCTTGAGAGGAGGGGTTATTAGTATAACAATTTTATCTTTGGCACGTATTTTATAAAATAATTTATGTTTTTTTTTTGTTTGATAGAAAAATTTATACATATAAAATATTTGACATAATGTTTAGGGTTGGGTAGCATATTCTGTTGCCTTCGACATAGTATCATTAGTAAGCGGTAGTAGTATGTATTAATAGTATTTATTTATTATATATGTGTGTGTGTGTAGTGTGTGTAGTGTGTGTATTTTTTTTTTTTTTACTGCAGTACTAGATATGAATATCAGTAATTTATTTCTATAGATACCGTTGGACTAATTATAGACTTAGTCTTAAGTTCTTTATTCCTTCTAATCTTTATTTTTGGGTTCATCATTTCTTGTTTTACGGTATGTATCTACTATAATTTAATAATAATGAAATTATGATTTTTAATCGTTAATCGTTGATCATATAATTATAACTCTGATTATTCTGATTATTCTGATTATTATAAACTTATTTAATAATATTATTTTTTTTTATTATATAAGAAAGATGCAAAACTTTTAAGGATTTATGCTATTCTCTATGATGCTTTTGTTGCTATTATAATTTTTAATAGTATAACTAATATCATTGCATTTTTTGCAAGTAAAAATACCTCAGTAAATAACTGTATTAATGGAGGAGGTCAATCTAATGAATCTCCTATCAATAATTCAAATAATTTAAACAATTCAAATAATTCAAATAATTCAAATAATTCAAATAATTCAAATAATTCAGCGAGTGAATGTGAAAAACAATATTGGTTAATTGCTGCCACATTGACCGTTTTTTATCTATTAATTATTATTCTTGTGGTATGTATGTTTAATATATTTTTACAGTATTTATTTAACTTTAAATAATACAAATTTATTAATTATTTTTTTTACCCTATACCGTAGATTCATTTTGCTTTGGTTATTACCGCTTATGCTGCTAACCGTAAGGCTAAAGAAATGAAAGCTGCTTTAGTACATGAAATTACAGAAAGTGATGTTTCTTCAGCGCATGGAACTTCAACACATGGAACTTCAACGCATGGTTTTGCTGGAAAATCTTAAATATTTATTTTTTTTATCACATGTATTTTTTTTTTTTTTATCAACATTTGTAAAATTAGAATTAAGAATAAGGGGGTTTCAGAATTAAAATAATAAGGGGGTTTCAGAATTAAAATTCGTTAATCTTATTTGATAAAATAAGATAAAGTATTTTATGATCAAATAAGGGATGAACAAAATCTTTATTAAAATTCGAATACACTTATTACTAACATTCTAGATAAATAAATTGACAAATTACTGAAATTAATACAACCCATAGAATTCATAGAATTCATAGAATTCATAGAATTCATTGAACTGAATCGATATCTTACTATACGTGAAAGAACATTAAATCTAACGATTTTTTTCAAGTTTTTTTGCTTAATTATAAAAAAAAAAAAATCCAAGTTTAATAAGTTATATAAAAATTAATTTAAGCAAAGGTTTAGTAAGTAATATATTGAAATAATTTATATAAAAGAATAATTTTTGAACAAAGTTTTAAGTAATTTGAGCAAAGGTTCAGTATATCATAAAAAATATAATTTGAGCTAAAGTTTAATAAGTAATTTTTGAGCAAAGGTTCAGTAAGAAATTTGAGCGATTCAGTTTTTATTATTTACTCTCTGTATTTTGTTGTTATTAAATATTTTGTTAATCTGCATAATATGAGCGAAGGTTCAATAAATAATTTGAGCGAATTTTATTATTTTGTTATTATCAATTAAATAGTTTGTTGATCTGCATAATAAAAAAATTCATTTTCCGTTTTCAAAATTTTAATACACAAATAAGATTTTTTTAATCTCTTATTTATTTCCGAAATACGCTATTTTTTTTTTTAATTCTGAAACTCTTACAGTAACAGTTAATGGCTTATTTCGAAATTAATTAAGATTTTTTTTTTAAATACGTAGCAATTTTTTTACTACCGGTATGTTGATTCATAAATTGGAAAAATAAAATAAAATTCTTAAAAAATTTGATTTTAATTTTGATTACAAAATTAGGAGATTTCAAAATTAAAATACTGGAACCTAATTTACGTTGCTATTTTAATATTTCATTTACAAATGAAGACATTTTTTTGCTACAGGTTCCCGTCGATAATATCTCGATTTTTTGACAAAAGTTTTTTTTGTAAACTAATATATAATATTGATGATAATTTTGATAATTTTGATAATATTGATAATGACTACCGATTTCACACTTTCATTTCACTTTACAATTTCAAAATTTGAAGCACAAAAGATTTTTTTAAATTCTTATTCATTTTCAAATACGTCACTTTTTTTCTTTAAAAACCCCTATTACTATATTATTGCAATCTGTCAGTCAATCATAAAATGACTAGATTGGACTTATGAAAATTATGACGTTTTAGAGTTATCTTATATTTTGAAAAAAGTAGATGCAAGAAAAGTCCTATTTCAATTTTGTAATTTCGAAATCAGAAAAATAAATTAAGTGTTATCCGGAGATAACATTAGTAAACTTTTTTTTTTAGATAATATATTATTATAATATGATGCTTTCGTAATAAATTACTAGATAACTAGATATAAACTTTTGAAAGACATTCACAATCGTAAAAAGCATTAATTATTAATATGATAATTAATAAAAAAATAATAAAGATTAAAAAAATTTTTAAAAAAATTTCCTTGGTAATTTTTTGTATATTATTTTATGTGCGTTATTAAAAAATCCTGCACTTATTTATTTACCTAAAATTATGTGTGCCTAAAATTTTTTTAAAGACAATTAAATTCTATGCTGTTAAAATAACTGCACATATTTTCTGCAATAGCTTTCAGCCCGTTAGGCCAAGTTGTTACAAATATTTACATTTAATTTATAAAACCGAGTTATATACGTAACTCACAATTACTATTTTTTTTATCCTTTATCTGTTATTCTTGGAGTAGCAATAACCATAATTTCATATTAAATTGTACAGCTAAACTTCAAGCAAAATTATATGTTGTCCAACATTTGGAACGCAACATTCAAAATTGCTCTACCAGCCATATTCATATGGCATACCTATTGTCACGGTTTTCCTGTGGCCTACTTTGATTTTTATTTTGTTTTTTTTTTTTTTTTTTACTTAAAAAATATTTGTAATAATCGATCCTTATATGTATTTTCATTATTTGTTTATTGTCTCGGGCTTAGTTCATATTTATCTTGTTGAAACTTGTTGGGAGGATACGCCTACGGAATTTCCATGGGTCAGCAATAACCAGTTTGTGCAGGTTGTGGTGGGTCCTGTGTTTTCGAGATGGATTACGTACAGATGGTGACGGTATCTCTTATCTATCATCTATCATCTATACAGATGGGAGCGAAGAGTATGTAATGACCTCAATGCCTGAACATAGTGAAGCGATAACAGAGCAAACTAGCAAACTTGGTCTACTTGCCATTATATATATATATATATATATATATAATGTCTCTCGATTCATTCAATAAAGCCCAGCCTTCGATTTGGGTCTAATTAACATATAGAAATATAGAAAGTAGGCTGTTAGGCCGAAGAGACCTATCCCTTGTGTGAAGTCTCAACAGGTTATTTTTTTTATTATTTATAATTACTTTGTTTTTTTTTTGTTTTTATTTCTTGATGTCATTACCATTGAACATTACCCGTAACTATAGAAACTAAATTCCTATATTAGTGTTGCTCTCCCACTTCTATAGTTACCCCATGTCTGTAACATGTCCGTAACATGTCCAATCAAAAAATCGTGTGTAATTTTTAGTGGCTTGATTGATCTTATTGATAGCCAAATGATCCTTAGATATTTAATTCATTAACATTAATTATGGAGTTTAAGCATTACAACAAGCGTACCTTTCATCTCAATTTAGTTATCATGCAAAAACTTTGTCTGATGAATATGTTTTATATATTACTGTATTAGTGAATATAATAAAATAAAGAAATACAAAATTAATTTTGCCAATGAATCATTTGATTTATTAACTGATAAAATAGTTTTTTTTTCATTAATTTTTTTGTGGTTACCATTATTAATACAACATCTGGTACTTCTGGTACTATAATACTAGAGTATCACACGGACTAATAAATCAAATCTATTTTTGCAAAACTATAGAATTTAATATATTGCAAAAAATCAAACATCATTACTTTGAAATAGTTCTGACGTAGCGTAGCGTCTTTTTTTTAATTGAAAGAAATTTGAGAATTTTGCGTTTTTTCTTTATGATTAAAATTATTTAAAATCATTTAATTTGTCTGGTGCTTAACTACGTAATACAGTATCGAACAGGGATGATAAATGACTTTAAATGATTCAAATGACTCAAATGTTAAATGACCAGTCATTGTCATTTCACGGCCAAAGTGACTTAAGAAGGTCATACTTTTAGCCAATCAAATTTGATTATTGTTCGTAAAATTAATAATTATAAGTTATTGATCATTGCAACGATTAATATCATGAAATTTGTTTTGTCGGAGCAAGTGATTGGCTGACACGTGCCGCGTAGCGGCACGTTTCAACCAATCATTTGTTTCGACAGAACAAATTTTGTATCATCGCAGCAATTATGATCATGATTTAAAAGTTTTGATTGGCTAACTGAGTTTTAATTTGGGATTGTTGTGATTACATAATAACATAGATAAAATAACAATAAGAAATTTTTTCATGATCATATGAGTTTGCACGATAATAAAAAAAAACACGTTACTAGATGCTATCTAATAAAAATTATTACACATAATAAATAACTGAATCATTTGAATCATTTGATGAATGATTGCCATTTGTATTTTGGTTAAATGACTAGGTCATTTCCAGACCGGTTGTAAAACGACATTTTAATCGAATCATAAGATCAAGTATGAAGTGATTAAAAAAAATAATGTATTTACTTTTTTTTTAAAAAAAAAAAAAGTTTGTGAATAATAATAATTTACCGATTGTAAAATGATATAAATCATTTTCGAATTTACAAATGGCGTGTTAATTAATGTCGCAGATCATAATTTAAAATGAAATCTACATTTTCTAAACCTGCTAGCCTTCTAAAACCCACTAATACTTGTTTATTATAATTTTTTTTAAAACTAACCCTAACCCTAAAAAATGCGCCCCAAAAAAATTTAGTTTTCGAGATTTTATACTATAATTTCATTTTAATCTGGATTTCATTATAATCTGCCACAGTAAACGAATCAAGGGATTTCATGACGCCATGATAAGTATTTATTAATTTAATAAATAAATTTAATAAATAAAATTTTTTATCATTTATGCTCTTCTGTTGTTATTCTTTAATTACAAAAAAAGTTTTTTGATCTATTACTTCGTACCAGTTAAGAATTTTAAAGAATTTGCACTTTAATCAGAAAATCATACCAATCAAGAATCCTAAACCTTTCATTTAAATAGCGCAAGAGAATTGTAAATCCTTTCTAAATAGTACTGTACTAGTCATTTTTAAAATTTCGCTCTAAATAATATATCAGCCAAAAAGCTTTTAACTTTTACCTTAAATAATACTACCTGTCAGCTAAGTTTTTGCTTAAAGAGTACACTCCCCTGACATTGATCACCGGATTTTTTAAAATTATAGATGATCGATGATTATGACTCACGTTGCACAATAATTTTTTGTGAAACGAATCTCTTAATAATTAATAAATAATTTTTTTTTTACAGTTACACTAGATGTCATTCTGTTAGACTGTATTTTTTTTTTTAAAATTTTTTTTTTTTATCATGAAAAAAAGGAAGCAACTAACCGAGGAAAAACGTGCTCAAATTGTTGGCGCTTGGAGAAACTGTGTGAGGCAGGCAAAAATCGCACAAACCTTAAATTTACCGAGGAGCACCGTCCATGACGTAATTAACTATTACAAAAAAAATGGGGAGATAAAACCTTTTCCTTGCCCTGGGGCGGCACCTAAAATAACTGAATGTGGTACCTGCCACCTTATACGTCTTTTGAAAAGTTATAGAAAGGCTGGTTTGAACGTTTTGACAAATAAATTTGCAGAATCAACCTCTGTCGAAGTGTCTACACGTACCGTACAATGTTACCTTCATGAAGAAAGGTTTTTTGGCCGGGTCGGAAAGAGAAAACCGTTCATAAGTGAAGACAATCGCAAGCTTCATTTGAAGTGGGCTGAAGACCGAGAACACTGGAATAGAAGGTGGAAAAATATTGTTTGGAGTGATGAATCATGGTTTGAAGTGTTTGGAGGGATGGTCGTACGTATGTTTGGAGGAAACCAAAAGAAAAATACGATATAGATTGTTTGGTTCCTACGTTTAGGTCAGGAAGAAGGGGTGTAATGGTTTGGGGTTGCTTTAATTACTATGGTCCTGGATCTTTGGTTCGGGTTTTTGGTAATATGAATTCGGAGGACTATACCGAGGTTCTTCGTGATTGTTTGTTACCTTTTTTGGATGGTCTAGATAGTATTGTTGGAGAAAAAAACTATCTATTCCAAAGCGACAATGCGAGTATCCACAATTCAAATTTCACCATGTATTGGCTTGAAGAAAATGACATCGACGAACTTCCTTGGCCTGCAGTGAGCCCCGATCTCAATCCTATCAAACATCTTTGGGATGAATTGGAGCGCCGAGTTCGTAAGCATATTCCTCTGCCAGGCAGTGAGTCAGAACTATTCAGTATCCTGCAGGAGGAATGGTTTAAGATTGATGGTTCGATTTTCAGAAATCTTGTTGAAAGCATGCCTCGTCGTGTTCATGCTGTAATTATTGCCAAAGGATACCCGACGCGGTATTAATAATTGTAAAAAAATTTATTTTTATAACTATTAAATAAAAAAAATTCAACTCAAATTATTAAGTGGGTTGTCGATAAATTGCCATTGTAAAAACCTGTAAAGAAAATGATCGTCATTTTGTAACTATAAAAATCCGGTGATCAATGTCAGGGGAGTGTACTATCGTGCCCACTAAGAGAAATTTAAAACCTTTTGTCCTAAAAAATACTATTGTAGCAACCAACAGAATTTTAAAAACCTATTGTCCTTAGTGGTACTATTGCATCACTCACGTGAATTTTAGTTAGCAAAAAGAGATTTTAAAACTTTAGTGAAAAGTATTTATGTCTGCATAAAACTTTTTACAAATTATGCAAATGAATTTTCAAAACCTTTTGTTTGTTACAATATTCAAAAAAAAAAATACTATTGTAAAGTCAAGAGATTTAAATCCTTTTGCCCTCAATAATGCGTACAATTATATTAATTTAAAAACCTTTTGTACTAATGTACTATCACATCAACAAAGAGAATTTTAAATCTTTTTGTCCAACAAATAGTATCAGGTATTATTATATTGACCAAAAGAATTTTACTCTTTTGCCCCAAATAGAACTATTGTACAAACAAAAAATTCGCTCTAAAGTCATATCGTGACAATCAATAAGAATTTAAAATATTTCGTTTAAACGGTTGAAAAAAAAAATAATAAATAAAAATGGTACTTTCGCTGATGTAACTTTAAAACCAAAGCTTAAATCATTTGAAAACATAATATAATTTAAAAAATATTCTCACCAGTCTATATGAAAATTATGTGATTTTCATATAAAAGTGTGAATAACCTAGGAAAAAAAGCACGGGTTGTTACATACCGGTAGTACCCATGGAACAAAATCGAATATTTTAAGTATAGATTTCTGCTATTGTTATTGTATTAATCATTCAAATTAAAAAGCTCTCAGCAGATATAAATTATTTTATTGTTAATCAATACTGCTTCTAATATGGTTTTATGCTTGACATGTCTAAAATTTAGCATTGACAACGCCAAATTAAACAAATAAATAATCTTTTAAAGGCACTTATAAACGAACACTCAATCACGCGAATAAGGCTATTACTAAAGTTCTGGATAAAGAAATTGACAAACTATTGGAATTAATACAAGCCATAGAACTGATCGATATCTTACTAAACGTGAAAGAACATTTAAAAAATCTAACAATTTTTTCGAGTTCTTTTGCTTAATTATGATAGCTTGCTTGAAAGTTCTCGTTGGAGACATATTAATATATATGAATACTTAAGTAATATTTGTAAGCTATATAAAAAAAAATCTAAGTGAACATTTAATAAGTTATATAAAAAATAATTTAAGCGAAAGTTTAATAAGGCTGTTTGAATTTATAATTTCGTTTAACGTTTCCTTACGAAGCTTAAGTGTGGTGGGGTCAAATTAAACAAACATATTAAAATTGCAAAAATAATCACATTATTATTGGTTGACTTATAACACGTGACTTATTGGAATCTTGAGACGCAACGAACATTCTGATTGGCCTGTTTAATTTGAGCTCTTGAAGCCGGAGGGGGGAGAACGTTAAACGAAATTGTAATTTCAACCAACCTAACTTATATAAAAAATAATTTAAATAAAGGTTTAGTAAGTTATATAAAAACTAATTTAAACAAAGGTTTAGTAAGTTATATAAAAAAAATAATTTAAGCAAAGATTTAGTAAGTTTATATAAAAGAATAATTTGAACTAAGGTTTAATAAGTAATTTGAGCAAAGGTTTAGTAAGTAATTTGAGCAAAGGTTTAAGAAGCAAATTGAGCAATGGTTTAGTAAATTATATAGAAAAATAACTTAAGTGAAAGTTTAATAAATAATTTGAGCAAAGGTTCAGTAAATAATTTGAGCAAAGGTTCAGCAAGTTAATTTACGCAAAGGTTTAATAAGTGATTTGAACAAAGGTTCAGTAAGTAATTTGAGCAAGGGTTCAGTAAGTAATTTGAGCTAAGGTTCAGTAAGTAATTTGAGCTAAGGTTCAGTAAGTTATATAAAAAAATAATTTGAGCAAAGGTTTAATAAGTAATTGGAGCAAAGGTTCAGTAAATAATTTTTGAGCGATTATTTGCTCTGTATTTTTTTTTATTATTAAATAATTTGTTTTATTTGCATAATAAAAAAATTTTTACTTATTTCGTCAAATGGGAATCCCTAATTCATTTTCCGATTTCAAAATTTTAATACACAAATAAGATTTTTTTTAACTCTTATTTATTTTCGAAATACGCAATTTTTTTTTAAATCTGAATTCCCTCAATAATTAATAATAAAATTGAAACCAAAGTATTATTTTAGACCTAAAGCCTTATTTTCCCTTGGCAAGCATTCACATAAAAAAAATGAATTACTTATTATCGCGGCTGAAGCTTGCAATTGGCTGAAGCTGGAAATTAGCGATCTCGATTTAAAAATACAAAATCCATGTATACTCTTTTACCATTAAAGTCAACCCTACCTTAACCGCTAAAAAAATGCTAAGAAAATGCTCCCAAAAAGGTTATATTAAAATTTTAAAATTTTCAGCTTCGGCCGTCTCAAGCTTCAGTCGCGACGAAATTTATTTGCTTTTAGTCGTCATTTCTAAATTCAATTATTAATTGATGTACCGGTATGTCGTTTTTCAATTCCCACTGATTGAAAATGGCGAATCATCTTTTAACACAGACTTATTAATGATTTATGGGTGATAAATAAATACAATTTATTGTACACTTTCTTATGTGAACACCTAGACATTTTCATGCATGTTATTGGGTCAATTCTAATACATGATACATAGACTTTGTTCACCTACTATCGGAGGTGAACAAAATTTGTGTATCACGTTTAGAAATGACCCAATAAGATGCAGAAAATGGCTAGGTGCTTACGTCAGAAATGTACAATAATGTAGTTATTGGGTCATGTTGTTAACGATAACCGCTGATTTCTTCACAGCAGACACCGCGTTATGACGTGCCCTTTGGTCACGTCATAAGCAGAATGTCCTAGTGAATAATCAGTTATCATCAACAACATGACCAATAACTATAAAAAATTGAGCCAAATGACCTTTTTATCATTATTTAAATTGATTTTTCTTCACTAGCAATGTCCAAAGTCCGAATATGCAGATCAATCAAGCGAATTCAAACATTCGAATTAGACATTGAGTCATTATAATACTTATAATTATAAATTCCAAAGTGATAGTTTATTTTACTAAATTAATATATGTATTTACTATATATTTTCATTAAATTATCAAGATGTAATCCTAAATATCAAAAGAAATTGTGAACTATCAAAATCAATAGAAATAAGGTGAAATTCTATATCTTAAAGAGACTGTATGAACAAATTGAAAATATATTGACCATGTAGCGTTATTCTGAAAAAAAAACAAAATCATATATAGTAAATGAATCTAGATATCCTATTTTATGTTGGGTGGACAAACTCCAAACAAAATATAAATAATATTATTAAAGAATACACAACTCATAACATTCAAGAATACATAGTTGGTAACACCTAGTTTGTAACATCTAGCTGTGACATAGCTCGTTGAACTTAAGAACATTCCACACAATTTTTAATGAAGTCAAAGATTATGTTTGGCTTTAATAGTTATAGATAGGCCATTTGACATATTTTTAGTTGTTGGATAGAAGAAAATCGTATAGGGCTAATTATAGTTATTAAATATTATTGAATAGATAGTCTTGAATATGAATTGTATTAGAATTATAAGTTTTTGAAGAGAATTTAATAGTAAACTATGTATGTTACCGGTATATATTGGTTTGGATTTAAAATATGATTAAGTAAAATTTTTTAAATCTAGATATATATATATGTTTCAAGTATAACTATATTGAAATTTTTTTTGTAAAGCTTGAATAAGAAATATTTAGAGAAATGTTGTAGAAAAAATTTGAGTTTAAGGTGATGGTAATAATTGAATCTTATGTACTGAAAAAGTATAAAGAATGTGTCATCAAAAGGTAGGATAAATTGGAATTTGAGAACGAGTTGTCTTTTACAAAAGCACTCACTGTTTAGTTCTTAAAGCGGCACAGGTTACTATAACCTGTTCTGTACGTGGCTCTAGCTATCATAATTTTGAACCTCCACATAGGATCTTTAATTAATATTTATATATTTTATATATTTGAATATATTTTATATTAGATATACAATAATAGAGAAAAAATCAAAATTTAAAATGTAATAGTATTTAATTATCTTCAACTACTTTACCTTTTGATTTTACTAATAAAGTTATTAGTATGTATAATTGATATATTTTTTTAATACAGTCAGACCTTGTTATAATCATTCTTGAAATAGTCACAACCTTTATATAATCACACTATCTTTTAACTTAAACTATTATAAAATTTGACTTTTATATATTCATAATTTTTTATAATCACCCAGATTCTTGTTTCCCAAGCCGGTAATTATATCGAAGTTTGACTGTAAATAGTTTTTCATAAGACTTATGTTATTGTACTGTAATTTATTTAACATAGTTGTCTGATATAAAGATAGGTTATGGTGGCTTTAATTTTTCTCGCATACTTGATTGTAATGGTACTGCATAGCATTCTATGCTATGCACTTCTTTATGATAAAGTTATCTGTAAAACAAGTATAATACTAAACATGTAATATAAAAATATCTATAAAAAATATTATCTTCTATATATCGATCACTTAGTCAAATCTGCCAAAAATCAATCGGCAAATTTTTATTAGTTTCAGAAATAATGAAACAGTGAATGAAAATAGTATTTGGTATTAGAAGACCGAATAAAAATCGTGTTTGTCAGACATATCGGATAACGTTGTTGTTTGACGTAGACCTCGATGGATATTATCAACATGACAATAGCAGTACATAGATTTATATAATAAATTATCTATAGGTTACCCGGTTATCCGTAGATCTATATTTAGCTAGATTTAAATGGATATCCACTAGCATGGAATTATCATTATTCTATCATGAATTACGTTAAATAGTTTAAATAATCTGTTATAGAACTTACTATTCCAGTAAGACAATGTATGTAGTTACAAGTTACTATTCCATGATATGTTTGAAAGCCCTATGAAAAAAGTGGCTCGTGTGGGCACGTGTTTCTACGGAGAGACTCGGTCAAGTGCGGCACGGCCGGATGTCCGGGTTTGTACGTCTGTGGTCCGTGTTGGCACGTTGAATTGGTCCGAATTGGACCGTTTACCCGGACATTTTGGACCGTAAATGGACCGGGTTTTGCTGCACTTTACTAAACCAAAACGCACGGGTTTTGGCACGGGTTACACGTAATATAACGTGCTTGTACGGGGTACGTCTAAAGCCGTGTGCGGTCATATGTTTTTGACTTTTTGATTAGGGTTTGGGTAAGGGTAAGTGTAGGATTAGGATGAGATCAGACTTTATAGTATCACTTTTTTTCGCTTTTTCTTCGTCGGGTTGATCCGTGTCGATCAAACAACCGATTTTATTGGCTCTATGTCACGTGACCGCACACGGCTGTTGACGACCCGTGCCACCCAATACACGTATCATTACCGTAAAACGTAATATACGTGCCATTCTGTCACGTTTTGGTTCGTGTTTCATGCCTTTACGTGCCACGTGACACGTGCCTATCCAGACAACCCCGTGCCAACCCGTACCAACACCCGGACCACTTTTCTCATAGGGAAGTTAAAGAACCAGAATAAAGGCTACATTGTTGTGCCTATAAAAAGACTTCTACATTATCAAATTTAGCCAAAACCAGTTTATTCTTTTTACAGGGAGCGATCTTAACTATGGTGAATGATAAGAAATAAATGCATTTAACAATAATAATAATCTGAGAATTCAGATAGATCATTATGCTATTTTTCTGATTACAATTTATTCTCAATGATATTTACCACATTTTTGAATCTGACCAATTGAAACTCAGAATTAAATTACAGTATATAGACTATAATTATACCGGTATAGATACTATTATTAATCTTATACTGTATATTAAAAACAATCTTTGAGGTAGGACTGTTTGCCATCGCACTGATAGCTCCAATATCGAGCCAAGCCGAAAATTTTTCGTTTATTAATTAGGATCATTATTTAGCATATTTCAAATATTTGAAAGCCAAGGATGTTGACGAGCTTCTTGTGCTGTCAAACGAAATTCAAGTTCTGCAGTGGTAGCCCTCCGAAATTCATATGCTTTTTCAGATAATGGAATAAAAACATTCCTAAGCAGCCTTCCTACCATATAAACATCTGCCTTTTTTTGTATATATATTGGTTTCAATTACTTCTGGTGCCCAATCGTTTAATGGTTCGAAATTTACAACTTGATCATCAATGCCAGCACATTCTAAATCAATTAACATCCAGTTATTATCTGTCAACTGAAGAATATTTTGCCATCCAATATCTCGATGAACATAACCTAATTCATGTAAATCAACAAGAGCGTTCAAGACGCAACGAATGGCAGCTTTAACTTCTTGTTCTGTTATTGGCATCCGTCTAATTCCTACGGGGGCAAGAATTATTTTATATGAATCGTTAACTATCTGTGGACCTCTAACTGCATGTATAATATTTCGATTATTCTTTGTATTTCGGTATATATTTGTTAATACTGTTATATTGCTGAAGGGATATGCTGAAAATGAGGTAATCCGTTTCTCTACCTCAGAGTCTGTGATAAAAACGTCACCGTATGTTCTCTTAATGAGTTTCCAAACTGGTAAAACGGTTTCAGGTAATAATGATTCCATAGAGCGTATAATACGATGAATATTGAAAATACAAATAAGAGCCTAATAGAAATTATATAAATTAAATAAATTAATAAAAAGAGTTAAACTAAATCCCACTTTAAAACTATAATTCCATTACCTTAACCCGATCCATTAAGTTGCCTAGATCTAATATGTCCGAAATAAGATGTAAATTAAAGGACGGGTCAATAGCATAAAATTGTAATTTAGCACCTCCCGCTGCATATGCAAGAATATATTTAAGGTCACCGTAAAGGCAACGATTCCATGCTCTCATCTTTGATATGAGTTCCTTTTCCGCAACATTTAAGCCATCTTCTGTTGACTTCTCTTCTCCTTTAAAAACAAGAACATGATTAAAGCATTCCCAATAATCAGGTCTAAGACCAGCCAATGTGATTGATGAATCTTCTGTGTTACGGTAAGCTTTCCACGGATAATTTGTTTTAAAGTGTTGTCTAAGAACGCTCGTTGGGTTACAAAGCAAATTATCCCAATCATTTCGAGAAAATTCGCTGGAACAAACATCACCTCCTTGCAAAGCTACATAACAATAATTGGACAATTTTTCTGGATAACAAGCGTCCTCTTTATCACATTCCACGAAATATTCAGAAATAGGAAAGCTACCACACCATACTTCACACTTATTGTATAGAATTTGCGAAAGAGGAATCTTCAAATTGAAAGGTTGAAGAAGTACAGATTTTAATTCTGAAATATTGGGTGGAGCTTCGAATGGTGTTGCAATCTGTCGACAATACTCAGAAGTATTATCTTTAAACTCACCGTGCTTAATTTAAAATCAGAGATTAGATAAATTATTAAAAATAAGTGCCGCTAGTTTAGAAGAGATTAAATGTATACATGAGGCATTGATGCTAAATATTTACAGAAAAATATAAATATTAATAAATTAATAAATGAAATTAGGGTAGAGAGCATTGTAAGTTTTATAAATTCAAATCTAGTAGCAATGCTTACACTATCCTAAAGAAAAAAGTGTATTTTTGAACGATCTTGATTAGTAAATATGACAGTTAAAAGACGAAAATTAAACAACATTAAATTCTAAATTTTTATAATAACACCTACTCTGGTTTTTTAAATTTTCCGCAAATGCCGAAACATTTAGAGCTGGCCCAAGTCTTAGGCCAAGCAATGATATGAGATCATCTCTATTTACTTCAAGAAGCATTGGACCATTGACCGAACCATCCACAAATTTTTGGATTTCAGCATCACTAAGAGAAAAGTCTTTCTGTTTGAACTTTAAAAAGGCTTCAACAGTTTCTACCTCCCAGCCTTGAATCGTTTCGAATGTTAAAATATTTGTAGTAAAGTTGAAGGTGGACATCTTAACATTCCCGTTCTTTAATAATAATATAACTAAGTTTGACTGAAGATTATCACGGGAACTGTCGGAGCCTACAAATCTTGCAAAATTTTATTGGTCATCACATATTTATTTGTGCCGGTAATACAAACCCCTAAAAAGGAAACAGCCAATAACAGATAACAATAAGTATTTAGTAAAGTACGTTTGTACAGATATGTACGTACGTACGAATTTTGTGCGAAATTTTGTTAGTACGTACGTTAAAAAAAAAAAAAAAAAATAAATTCGTACTAGTACGTACGTACGAACTTTTTATTAATGCTTTCGTACAATCGAATTTTTTTATTAATAATTAATGCAAAACTTTGGACTTTTGAATATTGTACTCGAATAATTAAGTCGTTAGATTATAAATTTACAATTAAGTCGTTAGATTATAAATTTACAATTAAGTCGTTAGATTATAAATTTACAATTAAGTCGTTAGATTATAAATTTACAATTAAGTCGTTAGATTATAAATTTACAATTAAGTTGTTAGATTATAAATTTACAATTAAGTCGTTATAAATTTACAAGTTTGATTCCCGATTTTTTCGATTTTTAATTTTTTCTGATAACATGTCGTTTAATTATAAATTTACAAGTTCGATTCTCGATTTTTTTCTGGTATCAATTTTTAAGTTTTTTTTTTGTTTTTTTTTTTAATAAAGCTATGTTATCGCTATAGTACCAAATATTTATTTAATTGCAAGCAACACAAAGCGCATTTAATTTTATTGAAATTATATGCAAAGACAATTCAACATATTTATTATAAAATAAATTCGAGCTATCTGAAATTTACAAACCCAAGCTTGCTTTTAATTGCTGGTTTTGTAATTCTATAGCCTCTGCCTCCACTGCTTCTTTTCTCATTTTGATTTGACGTTCTTTCAAAGCAATTTTTCGTTCTTCCAATTCAATATCTAACAATAAATCATTTTTATTGTTATTTTGCACTATGGTTACACATTCAACATTATCTGAAGTCGATTCTATTTCCGTTACTTCAACCACATCTTGAAGATTAGTTTCACAGCGTGATCTTTTATTGTTATGGTTATTTGTGGAACTCTTTCTTTTGCGTACAATAGCATTAGTAAATTTTCGTTTCGTTGCTAAATAAAAAAAAAGTTTTAATATATGTATTTTTAATAAATAATTTGAAATAAGTATTTACCTTTTCTATTTGATGCAATTTGTTTTCTTTTAACTTCGCTCTTATCATTTCTTGTATTTGGTATGCCTGAATTCTCGTGGGTTTGCTTAATTTTTAATAACCTTTCATCATACCGCTTTCCACTAGAATAAATAAATAAATTAACAAATAATTTTATTATTATAAATTTTATATATAATTAATAATATTACCGTAAAATAGCTGATAAAAGCTTCAATTGTTTTCCTTCCTTATTTATTAAAGCATGAGCTGCTTCTGCTGCATTGGTATTATTATCATACTTTCTCCAAATATTGCGCTCCATTTTATATGCACATTTAATGATGAAATTATCCAAGGTGTTTTATAATATTTTGCCCATTCTAAAAAATTAATATATATATTGTAATTGGCATTATAAATTAAAAAAAATTTTTTTACCTTTCGCACCCAATTCATCTGATAATTCAACTTTATCTAAAATTGATTCAACTATTTCTTGTGAAGGTGCATTAAGAATCGATTTAGCTAGATTATAAATTTCATGCGAAAAGTGTTTATTAAATAAATTTCTAATTAAAATAAATAAATAAATAAATATATAATTAGTTATTTTATTTAAAATAATACTGTAATATATAAATATAAATTATTACCGTTGAAAATGAATAACACAAGATTTAAATATATGCATTAAATGTATCTCCCAATCTCGTGATGGGTCTATATTATATAATGCAAGCCCCAAACCTTTCGCTTGTGCATTATCTAAATCTCCTATGATACATTCCCAACCTTTTTGATGAATGTGATATATTTACAAATTTTTATTTGTAATTTCTTGAATTGTTTCAAATAAAGCGCAAAACAATTTTTTATATCCATTAGCAGATGATACATTTGTATATATTCTGCAATAATTTAAAACTACATTTTTTGTTAATAATAAATAAATATAAAATAAAAAATATATATAAATAATACTTACTTAAGTTATTTTTCGAATCATAAGTATTAACTTCAAATTCGTTAATATCTCCTTTAATACGTTTAAAAGCTAGATCGATCTGAAAACTTTTTAGATCGATTAACAATTCAGCTTGTTGTTTTTAATATACAAATAATTAAAATAAAACCGGAATCAATCCATTCTAAAATATTACTATTAGAATATAATTAATATAAATTATATATATAATTATATATATGAAATAAAATTTACCAATACGATGAATATAATCCTTTATTTCCGAATTATTATTTCTTGCTGCATGAAAAACACCTAATATGCCTTGTCCATAGGGATGCATATTTTTATATGCTTTTGCTATTAAAATAAGCAACTTGTCTACACTATTTAACAATTGATGAATTTCAGATAGATTTTCTGATTTAAAGTAAGCTTTTATTAAATTACCTAAAAAAATTAATATTAAATTAAAATTAAAAATATTTATATAATTTAATTAAAATAAAAAATCTTACTTGATTGAATATATCATGGAGTAATTGTATCATTATCTTCAATTGCTTGAGTAATTAAAGTTTGAAGGTTTAACTTGATATCAGCAGGTATTTCTTCTGGAGGCGGAGGTGGATGATTATGTGTTCCCACACATACTATTGCAACAAATGGACAGGCTTCAAGATTTTGCGGTATAAATTTATAAAATTTTACAGGACAATGCTTTTGGACGATATCTCCACGGGCAATATTTCCATTTGATAACCGATGAATATAATCTATATATATTTAAAAAATATATTATTTTTTTTAAAAACAATTACATATATGTATATATTTATATACCACATTTTTTCTTTTGGATGATCGATGTAACAAAGTTGTACAATAAGGCAACTCTTCTTCTATCTAATATATATAAATATTAATACCGGTATATAGATTAATACTATAAATAAATATATATTTAATATAAAAAAAAAACACCTCTTTTCCAAGAAATAGATCTCTAAGAAGGATGATATCAACCTTCTCAGCATCAATTTTAATATAACGGTGCCATTTATCTCCTATACGATACATAGAACAGCCAATAAACCATTGATATACATTTGGTATATCTTGAAAAATACATGATTTGCATAAAATTGGACTTCCGGAACATGTGTTTTCATCATTATATTTAAATTTGCAAGGAGTGTTTTTTGCAGCTAAATATATGCTAGAATTAAAAAATAATTTATTTATTTATTTTTTTTTTAACAATAATGTAATTTTAATACATATTCATTATTAAAATATAAAAAATGTATTTATATTTACGTGTAAGTATGTGTTTTTCTAAAATCGGTATCTTGATTTTCTGTAATTCTTTTCCACAATGATGATTCAACATCAACCTCATTATGTTCAATATTGGTAAGTGAAGGATCTGTAAATTGGCAAGCTTTGATTCCTAAACAATCACGCTCTTCTTTTTGTACTTGAATGTTGCCAAAATATGGTGACTTTTTAACTAAATGAATTCTGCCACCACCCATAGAATACTGTATCTAATATAAATAATTTATAAATATAAGTTATATAAATTAAATTAATTTTTTGAAATTTAAAAAATATTTACATTTTTCCAGGCGTGGTTTGGATCAACCCAATCTGCAATATGAAATATTGTTGCAATACCTTCTGGTGAGGTAGACGGATACTCCACAGGTATGTTGGAATGAATTCTAGTTTTTATGTGAAACCGGGATGTAAAACATGCTGTTTCTGGAATTTCTTCTTCATCGTCAATCGATCCTTCTACTAATGACTCTATTTCCGATTCCTGATAATAATTTCGATTTTATATGAATACCATTATAATTACTATTTTAAATATTTATGTATTTACTTGTTCGAATTCAGGTTTGAATTCAGGGTCTACTTGGTCATATTGAAATTCTTCGACATCGGATATATCCAGTATATTATCCATATTTAACGACGATAGAACTAGAAAGGAAAGGTTGTTACTATAAAGAGCGATTTTATTGACAAATTGACAAATATAGGGAATCATAATGCAATCAACATCGATATTACGATAATTATGCAAATTGACAATATAATTGCAAATTGGCGATAATGATAACGTAATATATGTAATTGATTATGTACTACACATGTGTACATCTGAGCATAATTTTTATTTAATTTTTTTTTTTAATGTCCGTACTAACTTATACTACCGTACTGTACTACTTTACTATATACTCGATAACAAAATTGATCCTATTAATAAATTCAACAACTACTTGATTTAATTCAGTAAAAATTTTTTTTATTTTAATTCTATAATATTGTAGAATTAAAACAAAAAAATAAGTTTATTTAATTTGATTTAATAGTTGTTGAGAAACCATCATGAAAAGTTTTTAAAAAAACTCTAAAAATCTTGAAAAAAAACTAAAATCGGGTAAAATTTTCTTTCTTTGATCTTTAAACGACGTTTTTTTGACAACCAACTAACTAAATTTGATGAATTTTTTAAATTAATTCTGTGAGTTCATAGAAATATTCATTAAAAGCTATAAAAAAAATGTGGCTACTATTTCTTTTTTTAAAGCCATCAAAACTTGAACGAAGATTATTCGACACTTGCTTAGTCAAATTCAATTAAAAATTTTTTATTTTAATTCTATGTGCACGTAGAATTAAAATAAAAAAAGATCAAACTTGACAACGTAAGTGCCGAGTAATCTTTGTCCAAAGTTAGTCATTTACTTATAAAAAAAAACTTTTTTTTTTGGCTTTTAATGAATATTTCTCGACAGGATTAAAATACAAAAATTCATTAAATTCAGATAGTTGGTTGTCAGAAATTATTATTCAATTTTTTTTTTTAGAAAATTAAGAAAAAAACATGGTGTAACAAACTTTTTATTTAAACTTTAAACAAAGATTTCTTGACAACCAAGTATCAAATTTGATGAAAATTTTTTATTTTAATTCTGTGGATTTATAGAATTAAAATAAAGAAATTTGACCAAACTTGAATAGCTGGTTGTCAAGAACATTCATTAAAAGCTAAAAATATTTTGGCAATAGCTTTTTTTATATGCATCTAAATTTGAACAAAGATTGCTTGGCACTTACCTGGTCAAATTTGATCAAAATTTTTATTTTAATTATATATATATATATAGAATTAAAATAATTTTGATCGAATTTGACCAGGTAAATGCTGAGTAATCTTGAACAAAGTTTTGATGTCTTTAAAAAAGAAGCTATAGCCAAACTTTTTTTAGCTTTTAATGAAAGTTTCTTAACAACCAGTTATTAAAATTTGATTAAATTTTTATTTTAATTCTATGAACTTACAGATTTAAAATAAAAAAATTCATCAAATTTGGATAGAAATCATCATTTAATTCAAAGAAAAAATTTTATTGATTTTTTTCAAAATTTTGAGTTTTTTTAAAAAACTTTTTGAGATGATTTCTTGACAACAACTAAACCAACTTTTTTATTTTAATTCTATAATACTACAGAATTAAAGTAAAAAAATTATTAAATTTAATAAAGTAATTATTGAAATATTATTGAAATTTATACTCACATCCTGTAATTTATATAATTAATTAGAGCATTGAGTAAATTCACTATAAAAATTATAATTTAACAAATAAATATTAATAAATATTAGTGAAATTTATACTCACATATGTAATCGATTAGAGCATTTATTAATTCATTATAAAATTATAATTTAACAAATAAAATTGAAATTTATACACTATAGATGCTTGACGCAGCTGACGAAACCTTGACGCAACCTGTCGAAACCGCTACTGACGCATGACGCATGACGCCATTATGTTTTTAAGGTCACGTGAGCAGTTGCGTCAGCACGTGAGTTGCGTCAGGCATCATTATCATACTCACATGTGGTAATTTATAAATCTATTAGAGCATTAATTAATTCATTATAAAAGCATAATTTAATAATATTATTGAAATTTGTGCAAGCTATATATCCGGTGGTTTTTTATCGGATATCGGATGCAATTCCGATGTACGATGTGGCGCAGCTATGGTTGTCACCGGACAATGTCGATCACGTTGCATAGGACTAGGGTGTCCATGATTATGCGATGCGATGAGGTAAATTATGCGTGCGATCTGAGGTTGATTATGCGATGGATGCGAAATAAATTTAAGATTATGCGATCGATTATGCGATTTTTTATTATGTACTCTATATATAATTGTTTCTATTCTTCGGAATTTTTCGGACGCAATCTTACTCTGTCCCAAATATTACAATTAAGTTCCGAATGAATTTAAACCAACCAATCATATTTCAGCCACGTGATCTGAGTGCTTTTTTTGTCGAATTATGCGAAGCATATGCGATGCGAAAATTTGGTAAATTATGCGCATATTATATGCTTCGCATAATCCTGGACACCCTACATAGGACAATTCGGACAATTTTCCAACGTCCGGTAATATGTCCGATGCTGATTTGCACATGACCAAGGCGATATAGATCAATTAATTTAGTGTACATACGTTTATTGATTATTTTATTTTTATTTTTAGTTGGAAATTATCCCTTAAAACATATACGTATATGGAAATAGAACCTTTTGCCATTTATTCAAAACATTTATATGAAAAATAAACGAATTTCCCACAAATCGATCACATTATGAAATGTTAAACAAAATTTAAACGGATTGAATGGAACGTGCACCATCCCTTATCATTTAATTAATCGTAACACATAATGATTATTATAAAAAAAATTGCGCATCATATTATCGTACATACGTACGTACTAATCTTTCAAATGATGACTTCATTTAATAAAATTTTAAGATCGTTAACATATAATTTCGAAATCAACTCAAGAACTACATCATAATAAACATATGTACACGATTATTTGCTAAAAAGATTTGGTTTATTAATAAAAGTATAGCTTTATTTATGAAGTTCTATAACACAACGCTTAATAAATAAAAGTGGGTATAAGAAACCTTTTTATTATTGCAATGTTATTGGTTAATTGTCACATGTTAATTAAATGACTAATCATATGAAGCGATTTAATATCATGTGATTAACCAATTACGAGGAAGCTATCTTATATGTCCAATCCTATGCCCATTGCTTTTGATATCGGACAGATTTCCATTGTCCGAATTCCATTCATGCCAACCCTGATATACTTTTTTTTTTAACGTATAGACTTATTTACATAATCGTTTCCAATAAAAATATTTTCAAACAAAGTTAGCATAGTATAGACTTTTTAAAAACGGATAAAAAAGTCGCTACTTTGCTAACTTTTTTTAAAAAGATACTTTAGAGTCTTATACTCTAATAAACTTCCTATACAATTCTTGTTTATTGTTATTCCATAGAAAGATTGTATTATATTAGTTATTAAGTTTGTTTTAAAGATCATGATATTCAGAAATGCAAAAATATCTAATTTAATTATGACATTAGATTGGATATCTTTAGTAAACATTATACAGGAATAAAATTGTTCTTTCTACTTTTTAAACAATAACAATTTATTGATTTGGAACATATGTTATTATATATTGTGAAAAAAGAAGTAGGAAGTACAGTATATTAATATGTAAGATTCGATTATAAATTTATTATTAGACTATCCAGATCCCTTAAATTATTTTAAATTTCATCATATAGTACATATATAATATTTTTTATATAAATTTTTATAAAAGTGAAGTATTGAAAAATTACATGTATGTAAGTTATAAATAAATAAATACATTGGAGCACATAAAAAGTTTAAATCTCAGATTTTTCCATTTTTCTCATTAACTCTGTGTGACGAAGTTTCATGCGTTGAAGAAACATTGCTTTCAGAAACTTCATGTTCTGAAGCAGCATTATTTTCTTTAGTTCTACGGTGTGCAGCATAAGCAGCAATGACCAAGGCAAAATGAATCTATAGAGAACAAATAAAATTATTAATAATTCTCATTATTTAAAAAGAAAAATAGATTAAAACTTACCAAGAGAATAATAATTATGATATAAATAATAATCAATACGATTGAAATCACCTTATATTCATGATCACAATCATTGCTAGAAGATCCACTGGATTGATTTCTATTGGCACAATCATTTACATAGGAGTTTTTATTTACCAAAAACAATATAATTGCAACTATAATACCAATAATTTCAAGAACCGTGAAAATACTATAAAGAATCGAATAAATTTTTAAAAGACGTGACGTTCTCTTGTATAATAAACATAAAGAAATATTAATAAGCTTCACAATAACCAATGCATTAATGATAACTATCAAGGTCATAAAAGCCATCACATATTATAGTACATACCGCACAACAACAAACAAAGATTCCAAAAAGAAAGATTGGAAAGAATAAAATATCAAAGACTAGGCTTACAATTAATAAAGCATTACCTATAGAAATAAATTAACGATATTAGCATCTAATGTTAGTAAAAGAAAAATTTAAAATAAATAAATGATACATACTGCCACCACTTGCGATTGATAATATTTCAGTGGTAATATTATATGCTGTTCCAATCTAAGAGTATTTAAAATTAAGTACATAGTATATTAATATATTTGTATACATATTGAATGACTGAGTTTATCTAAAAGAACACGTTTATTTTATAAAATGACTTGCCAATGATAAAAGTGTTATAATAATAACTCCTCCCCTCAAGGGAATGCAACAACAACATTTAGTAGTTTTACTAACTAAGTTCATCCTGATTATTGGATTTTACTGTAAAAAAAATTATTACAGAAGTATCCTTATATAATACAGTTATGAACAAATTTATCGTTAATTTTATTGTTTGCCTATTTATATAAACATTAACATTGATGACATCAGATTTAGCAATACCATACTTCAATAAGAAATATTTAAGGAGTTTGAATTGTCAAATTCATGTTACTGTAACTAGTCAAATTTGCAATTTTGTATTCGACATGTGTTACTGCGTTTTTACTGTACGTACGTAATTAAAAAAAGATTATTAGCCATTAGGCTCATTGTACTACTGTAACTATAGTGATTCAGTGACTATAAATATACGTCAGATCACATTGCGTGTGACTTTATGTAAAAAATTGGTCAGGCGTGCATTTGAGTTCAATAAAGGATATATTGGTTGTGATATTAACTGAACAAATACCCTTTAGGGAAATTGAGATGTAATCCAGACGAACTAGACTATATGTTGTCTAGTACACTATTCATCATGCAGTTTGTAACATCCCATTAGGTGTCACGTTGGGGGTAATCAAACATTATTCAGGGTCACATATAATGTTTACTAGTGCGATAGGTGACACTTACGTGCCACCTATCTTATTTGTTTTGTTAATTTTATTGATAGGTATGATTGTTGGAATTTTTTTTGTATTATTTGTGATTTTTGGTAAAGTTTGTTAGCGTGGATTAGTAAATTGATGTAAAGTCGTGTATAGATAAATTTGTATAGTTATTATAGACTTGAATGAATTATAAAAGAGTGGTTTTTTTGTATTTTGTAGTATTTCGTTTAAGTTAAATTTTTTTATTTTGATTTAATTTATAGTTTAATTATATGTTATGTTTAATACGAAAAATTTACAACATAAATATCATAAAATATAAAATAGAAAGTTTTAAAATATTAGTTGTTATTTTGTATAAAAAAAATTTAGCTGAATTAATTTTGATTAGTTAGGACCACATATTTTTATATATTCGTCTTTATATCATAAAATATTTATGTCAAAAAGATAATTTATACTTGGCATTTATTGTACTATTAAATTACATAAATTTTTTAGTTATTAATATTATTCGTTATTTTGTAAAACAATAAATAATTTTTAATTAATTACTATATGCGATCATAAATAAATTTTATTAATGAAAATTTTTTGATAGTTACTGATAGATAAAATTTTATAATAATCTATTTAATATCTCAAACAGTTGTACAGCTTTAATGATTCTATAGTTTTAAAAATTTTACACTACGTCTCTACAAATAGAACTATAGAGCCATTTCTTTAGAAAATGAAACTAAACTAAGTTCTGTCTTCCTGTCTTTTCTTTAAGGAAAAAAATGCATAGAGTATTAAAATTTTTTCATATTTAAATAAAGAAATGACCTTATAGCTTTATTTGTAGAAACAAAACATTGGCCTTTACACAATGTTTTTTCCAGATCATCGAATTGTTAAAGTCGTATATCTGTTTGAAATTTTGTAGTAATTATCATAAAGTCATCACCTATTGATTGTTGTTTAAAAATTTTTATTATTAACCAATTGTTATATTACTTCATATAGTTTTTGATTTACAAAGTACCGCGCTCTTAATGAAACATGCATAATCAAACGATCAACTCATATTATCAAATCGAAAATATATATGGTTTTTGATTTACAAAGTACTGCGTTCTTAATATTGTAACGAATTATTTTTTATTTTAGTTTTTTTATATTGTAAATATTTTAAATCATGTATACAAATAACGTAATGAGGCTTGGTGGCTTAAATATGCAAGAGCGTATACGCTCAAAATATCGCGTATACGCGATTCCACAAATTTGTAAATACCGCGCCATAAGCGTATACGCTAGAAAAAGAACGTACACGCTCAAATTAAAGTGTACACGCTCAAAATAGAGCGTAAACGCTCTAACCCCACAAAAT
The DNA here is from genome assembly GCA_003550325.1 of Gigaspora rosea. Classification (NCBI taxonomy): domain Eukaryota; kingdom Fungi; phylum Glomeromycota; class Glomeromycetes; order Diversisporales; family Gigasporaceae; genus Gigaspora; species Gigaspora rosea. The sequence goes on along the minus strand of QKWP01000003.1, from coordinate 759,503 downwards.
GTATATAAACCCTTCAAATTCAATAAAGGTCATTAATCAAGTTCCACGTCTCATTTAAAAATAAAATATAATAATAAAATGATAAACTTATCTTTTGAATTCGACTTGTAACCTTAATAAACCTTGCGAGACTCAATTCGACGGACTGAATTGACTTGTAACTTCGTATTGGTTTATTATAAACTCGAATTCCCTGTGACTAATTCCTTTAAATTGTTCACGTAACTCCCGTTAACCTTGAACTTCGTGTTGAACTTACCCCGATTCACCTATTTATATATCTCACCCCGTAATCGGTTGGAGCTTTAAATTGGCACTATTGTCTATATTATTTTACCGCTCTCCCAATTCAACCGTTACAATATGACCGACACACATAATTAAACAATCTATGCATAAAATCAAATCGAAAAACAAAAAACCCAGGTTTCATAATGGCAAGACGAAATGGCAAAGCAAAAGAACTTGAGAAGAATTGAAGGTGGGCAATAGCTAAGGAAACTGGTAGAAGCATTAACTTGGATAAATTAGTTAGCTTCATAAAAGTATAAAATTAAATTTAAAAAATTGATAAAAGGAAATCTTTCGTTGTATCGATAAGGGTCAATGATTATAATAAAGAAATTCTTGATAGACATTAGTTGTTTTAATGTTGGCGAATAAACAGTAAGGTAGTATAAGGAAAGTAAGCTCACCAAATCGTACATTTCATGACCAAAAATAGATAATAAAAATTTTATTTATAAATATATATATAATATTACTTATCTATATAGTTATTAATAATATTTAAAAAAAAAGCATTCGATATTCGATTCTTCATTCACATTAACCAATTATATGAAATATGATGTAAATCATCAATAACGAAAATTAAAAACCTGATTATTTAGAGTTATTTAGAATATCATAGACTAATTTGGAATGTAATTGAAATGTAAATATGAAGTAATAAAAAGTAAGTATAATTAAATAATACTTTAATTGAAGTAAGTATATTTCAGAATAATGATTTATGTTGTAATAAAAAATTAAAGTAATTACACAATTAGAAATTCAAAATGTGTAACTTTAATAGGAGCATAAATGTGCATTTATTTAGTAACTTTAACGACTTTAATTCAAATATCGTAATACATTAATTCAAAATATTCAAATATAGTAAAATTTAGTTCAGTCAGAATATCAGTAGTTAGCGTTAATGTAGTAGTTTCTGTTTAGAAGTTCCTAAATGGTTATTTCTGTTTAGAAGTTTCCTAAATGGTTATTTCTGTTTAGAAGTTTCCTAAATGGTTATTTCTGTTTAGAATTTCCAAAATCCGGTTGCAGCCAATCAAAAATGTTAAAACAAATATTTTAATTGAATGTAAGTATATTTCAGAATATTCAAAATGTGTAACTTTAATAGGAACTAAAATGTGCGCAACTTTAACGATTTTAATTCAAATATCGTAAAATATTATAATTCAAATATTCAAAATGTCATAAAATTTGATTCAAAATGCCGGCAGAAAATCAAAAAATTGATAGTTCACGGTGATGTCGTAATTTCTGTTAAGAAGTTTTTATTTCTGTTTAGGAATAATGTATTATGTCGTAATTAAGAATTAAAGTAATTACGCAATTATATAGATTCAGAACATGTAACTTTAATAGGAACTTAAATGCGCATTTATTCAGTAACTCCAGTGACTTTAATTCAAATATCGTAATATATTCAAATTATCATAAAACTAATCGTCAGAATATCAAAAAATCGTTAGTTTGCGGCAATGACCTAATTTCTGTTTAGAAGTTTCCAAAATTCCAAAATTTCTGTTTAGAAGTTTCCAAAATCAATTGTAGCCAATCAAAAACGTTAAAACGCACAAACTCTGATATAAATTATATAGAAGATAGATAGTGTCACAAAACACAATTTGTGACATTAGAAAAATTCAATTATTTTTTATTTTTTAAAATTTTTATAGAGATCGTTTTCCCTATTTTTCCTGTTTATGTAGTGATTTACATATGTTTACCTAGGCATTATAGCACGCTTAACGTGCTATCACGTCAAACGTGCAGTGGCGGAGAATTTTGTGACTTCGAGATTATGTGGAAACACGTTCAACGTGATGGGCTTAAAATTATTATTTTCGTATCACATTAGGTGGCGGGTTGCACGTTTAACGTGCTAACGCGTCCAACGTGTAGTATAATTAACCTAAATGTATATAAGCACCCATTTTTTCGAGTTTAATAAAGCAGAATCTTCTCCTCGATTTTTAATAAAATAAAAGGAAGTAAGCTTAAGTTGTGCTGAAGAGTCCTTTTACGTATTTTTTTAAAATCGTAAGTCTTTTTCCCGTTGTAGTTTATTTTTCGTGTTATTATAAAAGTCGTCCCGAGATTCTTTTCCCAATCTCGTTGTTATCTGTCCCGTTAACCCTCATACTGTTACAACCTAAAGTCGTATAATTCTTCCTAACTATTAGAGTTAAATCGGTTAAATACTTTTCTCTCCCGAATAATAGTTACAATAGATAGATTATTGAGGATTTTTTTATCGGTTTTTATTAATTTCGGAAAATTAATTTCGCATATTATTTTCGGTTAACTTTCATACTTATATATTATTTTCTTTATTTAGTGATAAACGATTAAACAAATTTTCTGCCTCTATTTCTCCAAACATTACTTATTTTGTATTAACTTGTTCACCTAATTTTCTTTTTCTAGTTTGTCTTTGAACTGCTAGCTCTTCATCCGACAGAGAAACTTAACTTATGAAAGGCGCAGCTTTGCTTTTTTGGTTTCAAGGTTCATATTCGTATGACATTTGAGGTCATACTTATTGAATACACCCTCGACCTGCTGTTAGTGGATGATGATATAATAAATTCGACATATGAAGAATTCCTATAATAAAGGAAATGATGAATTGGTAATTCGTCAGAGTTAGCAAAATCTAATAGTTCTTTTAAAAATAACGTATCCTCAATTACCTGTAATAAGCCAAAATCGTTAGAGTTGGATTTTTCAATATCAGATTGTAAAAGAGTTTATAACACAACTCTTTAAGACTAGGGGCTTGATTTCATCATCTTTTAATCTTACACACAAATTGCTTCTAGCAAATTTACGACCATATTTACCACCTAATCAACAAATACTTATGGAAGATGAAACCACATACTTATCCACGTTTTTAAAGAATTTGTAGCTTTATCAATACAAAGTACTAAATTATTAAAAAAATTTTCAAACGCTTCATCATCAAAGATATTAGTAGTATTCCATAGTTCTGTATTAAAAAATGAACAAATGTTATCTCTAACTCTGTATAAAGTTCTCATCCACTTAATGATGGCATCAGACATTTTATGGGCTCACTGGCCAGGTAAAAGTGGTAATAGTTGATCATCTGATTTAAGAATTTATGGTTCATCACATCATAAATCCAGTAAAAAAATTCATAATCAGCTCGTATACATTGTCCTAAGTAATTAAAAGTATATAATAAAGGCCTTGCGCCCGAAGAAACATAATCGATCGCTTGGTAATTAATAACTATTGTCCTATTATCCCACATTCATTGAATAAACTAACGATCTACTACTAAGTGGCATAGTAGTACGATCACCGTATTTCTTGTGCACGTGATATAAACGTTACTCTGCCCGGCCGTATTCTCGACAGAGTTACCCCGAAGTATCGACGACTGAAGCATTGACTTACCCACTCGCCGAATCTAACACGCCTCCCTCGATAGGTCATCCGGATTTGTTGGGTTTGTTTGGATGGTTTTGGGTAAGGTCCGTATTGGGTCGGGTCGGGTCGGGTTTCTTGGGCTTGATTATTTTGTAAGCCCGGCCCAAACTTTCCCAAATTTATTAACGGGTTTAAAAATTTGAGCCCAAACCCGGCCCGATTTCAAAATTTATTATAGTTTTTAACGGGCTAACCGGGTTTAAACCCGGCCCATTACTTTTGGGCTAACCCGGTATTGGCCCAAATTGATTACGGGCCTAAAAATCTAGGTAAATTTTCGGGTCGGGTCCTAGTCAAATCGGGCTTAACCCGGTCCAATACGGACCCTAGTTTTGGATTGACCCGGAAGAATCGATTTTCCGTTGTCAATATCAAATAAACTAAATATTATCTTGATAATACACATTTTGAAACAACTATAAAATGTTGTTTTTGGTTAAAATTCAATTACAAACTCCTTAGTTTGTTAAACAAGATATATAATATATAATGAGAACGGGCTGTTGTTAACGTTAATAAAATAGAGAAATTTATGAATGACAGCAATGGCATGATCAGTTGATTTACAATTTGCACTGTATTTGTGCGAAATAACGCCTATGGGCATTATTTTGGAACACGAGTTTGAAACAAGCTACCTATAAGAAAAGTGGTATGGGTTGTGGTACGGGTTGGTGTCGGGAATGCTTGAAATGACACGGATCTTGTGGCACGCACAGTAATGTTTTACAGAATGGTACGGTAAAAATGGCACGGACATTACGGCAAAGGGTAGCACGTAATATCACGTCACATGAACGTTCAGATGACACATATGTGTACATTACACACGTGTTGGCTCGTAATACATGTTGGCTCATTTCGTGGAGAGCGAAAGATCAGTAAAGGATTTTTTTTGATTTCACTGATGAAGCTTCCCTTTGTGTTTTACCAAAAAAATTCTTTACAAAATTTTGCTTCATATGCAGTTAGCTTGTTCATCTATTTATGTAAATTTATGTTTTAATAGTTAATCCACATCATTATTGCGGTAGCACATATCGTATTACCATGAAATAACGCGCACCTGCGCGGTGTTTCGATCACCTGCGCGTTATTTTGAGTGCGCGCATGTGCGCTATTTTGAGGTAACCTTATTTATAAAGTATCGCCTGTAGATTTATGACCTTATTTTTCTTTGTTCTTTGGCATCATTACGCAGCACTCGAAGGCTATTATAGTTCTAATTTAAAAAGGATGTGCATAAAACATTCATTTATTATAAAAAATTATATTCCAGTAGCAAGTCCGAAATGTGTGACATGTTAATAACAAGATTAGGTGTAACGTTACACAATCAGAAAAACTCAAAACAAATGTTCGTTTTGCCAAAAAATCAGTAAACTGTATAAGAAACCATCTTTGATGCTTTAATAAAAAAGTTTTCCTTGAACGATTTTACTATACATTTTGCTAACACCTAACTCTAACCTTAACCCTAACCTAAATATAAATGAACTTTAAAGAACTTTGCACATTTCAATGTATGATCAACAATATGCATAACCTGTCACACATTCCGGTCTTGCATTCCAGTATTAAAATCACAAAGAATTGCCATAACAATTTATTATCCTGCTAGGTAAGGGTAGTGCTAATTGAACATTTAATGATAGTTATTCTCGAAGCAATTAAAGCTAAATATGAAGCATTCGTTGACCACTTTTGTTATGCATTCGATTATATAGTATTCTATATATGGTGCGTGCTATTTCGGGACGTGCATGGGCGTTATTTCGAAACCACGTATGCTATTTTGGGTCCATATTATTTTGCCGACAATCACTTCACTGACATAACATTTTACCGACAAATACTCACCGACAAGTTTATTTTACCAACAGTTTGTTTCACCGAAGTTCATTTCACTGACAAGTTTTTTTTCAAAAAGCACCCTAACCTTAGCCCTAATTCTACCTAATTCTACCATGACTCTAACGACAATGACCAGAATTACTTTGTCGGTGCAATGAGCTTCAGTGAAATAAACTGTCGGTAAAATGAACGTGTCGGTGAATAATTGTCAGTGAAATGTTATGTCGGTGAAGTGATTGTCGATTAATTGATTGCCACCCTGCTATTTTTAGTGGATGCAATTTTCAAAGATCATTATTTCATGATAATACAGTAAATTCCATTCATTACCTGTGCCAAATCCCATGCTGATTCAACTAGTAAGGGAGCTTCCAGAAATCAGCTGATTTCTGGGTGGGTGGGTGGGTCAGCTGAAGTATCAGGTGTAATTCCGGCCAAAATTACATATTTCCGGCCAAAGTTGCAAAATTATTTTTGACCAAATTTATAGATTTATTAATAATAATAACTTTTGAACTACTGGACCAAATTTGATGATTAAACTACCAAAATGATCCTCTCAATGAGAGAATTCTAGCAAGCCCAAAATCGTTAAAATCCAATCACAAGATCCTGTGATCGGAATAGATTTGTGTTACTATAAAAGTTCTATAATTTATTAAATAATTATAACCCATTTATAGCAACACAAAATTATTTTGATCTTAGGATCCTGTGATTGGAATAGATTTGTGTTACTATAAAAGTTCTATAATTTATTAAATAATTATAACCCATTTATAGCAACACAAATTTATTTCGATCTTAGGATCCTGTGATTGGATTTTAACGATTTAGGGCTTGTCAGAATCCTCTCGGTGAGAGAATTCTAACAAACCTAAAATAGTTAGAATCCAATCACAGGATCCTATGATCGGAATAGATTTGTGTAACTATAAAAGTTCTATAATTTATTAAATAATTATAAAACATTTATAGCAACACAAATTTATTTCGATCTTAGGATCCTGTGATTGGATTTTAACGATTTTAGGCTTGTTAGAATCCTCTCATTGAGAGGATCATTTTGGTAGTAAAATCATCGAAATTGGCCCAGTAGATCAGAAGTTATTAACAATTAAATATTAATTTTTAATTGTTAATAACTTCTGATCTACTGGGCTAATTTTGATTATTTTACTACCAAAATGTTCCTCTCAATGAGAGGATTCTAACAAGCCCTAAATCGTTAAAATCCAATCACTGGATCCTAAGATCGAAATAAATTTGTGTTACTATAAATGGGTTATAATTATTTAATAAATTATAGAACTTTTATAGTAACACAAATCTATTTCGATCACAGGATCCTGTGATTAGATTTTAACGATTTTGGGCTCACTAGAATCCTCTCATTGAGAGGATCATTTTGGTGGTTAAATCATCAAATTTGGTCCAGTAGATCAAAAGTTATTTACTATTAAATGTTATATTTAACTTTTAATAATCGTAAAATCTGATTGGCTAATTGGGGTATCAGGTGTGGGTGGGTGGGGGTGGGCTCATAGTAAACAAAAATCAGCTGATTTCTGGAAGCTCACTAAACTGCTGCAAAACCTGAGCCATTTACGGTCCAATTGGCATGGCATACAGTTCTACATGGTCCATGGAATTCGTACCAATTCAGACCATACCTGTACAAATCTGGATCTTGACTCGTGCCACAAATGCCCATGCCTATCTGATGCAACCTATGCTAATCCAGTCCAATTTTCTTATAGGGCTAATGATTAATTTAGCTGAGGATTTTTAATAATAAAAATTATAATTTGTATTCGATTAAATTAACTATTAGCTTGCCTCAAACTCATATCAAAACAACTAAAGACTTACTATTCTAAATTTTAATTTTATAAAAATTTTTTCCTGCTAGCAGGATATTTTTTATATACATATATAATTTTATGGTACTTATAAAATAACCCAACACTAGTATACTTTATTTTTTTTTATTAAATACAGTTAGACCTCTTTAAGTGCATACTGTTAGGACCAGGCATGAGTGCGCATTTATAAAAAAAATACAGAAGAAAGAACCAATGCACATGATTGATAATACTTGTGTTCAATTATGCCAAAACTAGTAATATTTGTATTACCTATAGTTTTATTGTTGAAATAAAAGAGAAAGAGTTATTAAAAATCAAATTGCCCCTTTTTCTTAAATACTTGCTGATTGAACCATTATTGATTACCTTATTTATCAAATAATTGAACCTCATGATTATTGATTTTCAATTTCCAACCACCTCTAGCTGCTGTTAGGGCCTAATCAGAGTGGAAAATGGTCTGGAAAATTATTTAATCATGTGATATTATGACAAAAAATCTTAAAATAAATATTCTAATCATGTGACCATCCAGTATTTTAATTGGGCAAATTTTTGTATAGATTACATGCATGCATTTATGGAATGCATATATAAGTCCAGGACCACAAAATCTATGCATGTGCAGAGGTCAGAGAGTGTGCACTTATCATTTAGTTCCAAGCTTAGGACCAGGCTAAAGTGTGCACTTAAAAAGGGTGTGCACTTAGAGAGAGTGCACTTAGGGAGGTCTGACTGTATATTGGGTTTACCATATTACTACGAAATAACAATCATGGGCATTATTTTGAAAATTGCATCCTCTAAAATAATAAATATACTTGGTTTTGAAATAATGCCCATGTGTATCCCGAAAATAGCATGCACTATATATAATACTATATAATAGAATGCATAACAAAAGTGTTCAACAAATGCATTATATTTATTCTTTTTAGCTTTAATTGCTTTAAGAATAACTATCACTAAATGTTCAATTAAGATTACACTTATTCTAGCTGGATAATAAATTGTTATAGCTATTCTTTTTGATTTTAATACTGAAATATAATTTTTGATAATAAATAAATGTTTTATACACACCCTTTTTAAAGTTAGAACTATAATGGCCTTAGAGTACTGTATAATGATGCCAAAGAACAAAGAAAATAAGGTTATAAATCTATAAGCAATACTTTATATAACTAACATGCAGGTTTTAAAAATAAATAATTAGCTTTTTACTATCACTATGTAGAAGTTCAACAACAGGTTTATTGTTCCTCTATATATATAAATATTGTCACAATTGATGCTAAAGTTGGCTGATGTTGAAGTATTGGGGTCTTGATTTGAGACTATAAGCCCTGCTAAAATCTATATATACTCTATAAATATGAAATCTACACCTTATTTTAGGGGTTCGTGTGTTGATGATCAAGCTATTACTGATTTCATCACAGCAGATGCTGTGTTATTACGTAGACTTCAATGGGTATTATCAACACCATGACAATAGCAAGTACATAGATTTATATAATAAGTCTGTAGATCTATCTGAATACCCGTAGAGTTATCGATTGTCCATCTGGTTATCCGCAGAGTAAATAGTTTTTACGAGACGGATAAAGCCGTACGGATAGATGGATTGGAATATCATTTTTATTGTGAATTACTGTTAAATAGTCAGTTATAGAACTTGCTATCCGGTAAGATAACGTACGTAATTAAGTTGGAATTATTGTGATTTTTTTCATGAATTACAAACTTACTATTCCAGTGATAATGCCTGAAAGTTAAAGATAATAAAATTTTCGCGTAGTATAATTTTTATATGATCATTTAATTCTGAGAATTCAGATAAGATCATTATGACATTTTCTGATTGCAATTAAACCCAGAACAGAATCACTAAGATTACGATTCTCGATTATATAATACCACATAAAATATAAGGTGATTTGTTTTCGCATATGTTTTCGAATAAGACCAAAACGTTAAAGCGTATAAACCCAGAATAAAAAAAATAGCCGTAAAGTTGAATTATCTCAGATGATACAGTGGCCGGAAGTAGATCACGTGAATTAATAAAAATTTATTAATAAAACATAATAAAAATTAAAATTTTTACTATACAGTAAAACCTCCATAAGTGCACGCACCTGGGACCAAACTTTAAAAACGTGCACTTAGGGAACACTAATAAAAGTGCATTTATGGAGATCATGTTATATAAATTGGGCCAAATGTGAGCGTGCATTTAGAGAGGGTGTGCACTTATAGAGGGGTGCGTTTTACTGTAATCAAAAATTACATCATATTTCAGAGATCCATTCTTTGGTTCGAAATTCACAAACAATGACAGATAATGCATTTAAAAATAAAATTAGATCTCTTTTCAAGATTAATAAGCGTAAATATTCATCTAATACTATTTGGCTTGCCAGTAGTATTTCACAAGTAGGAAGCATATGTATGAAATCCACAATTGAATGTACGAAGATTATTTATGAATTCTTAATTGGTGAACCTCCTCAAAACTGGATATCAGCTTCAACTCTTCGTACATGGCATCATGACATTTCTAATTTTTGTATTACAACACAAATTTCTCAAATTAAGCAAGCATCAGTTTTTGGAATTATGGTCGATGAATCTACCCGTGGTGAAACAAAGAACTTGGTGATTTGCTATCAGGCTTGGAATGAACAAAACCAAAGTCCTATTGCACTAATGACACATCTTAAGAATATTCTTAGATGTAATAGTGAAACTGTATCCAATGTAGTTATTGAATCGATTCAAAATGAAGGCCTTGATGCTATGAAATGTATAGTGTGGACTACTGACAATACGGCGTATATGTCATCTAATAAAATTCTCTTTTTAACAAAAAAACTGGCGCTGATACATTACGAGTTGGCTATGGGTTTCATATTATGCAAATTGTGCTCAATCATTTTGAACAAGAAGCATTCGAAATTATTTCAGCTGGATTTTCTCAAAATCCACACCCTTATAATCTTCTGTATCTGGCGTGGAGTTTACACGATGGATATAATTCAAGTAGTAAGGACAAACCTCTCAATATTAATGCTGAAATAATCAAAAATCTGTATTATAAATTGTTAGGGTATCATTATAATCAGTATCAAATGCCACTTCGATCTCGTTGGGGCTACAAATTACAAACCGCGAAACTGTATCTTAATCGGTATAAAGGTCATAGGCAATTTACTTTGTGGTTTATTATGAAATTAGAGGATTACCGCAAAACTCCTAAGTCATATCTTAGAGATTGACAACTTTTTAAATCATGGATAACAAATCCAAGATTAAATATTCAGATAAAATGTTTAGTTAATTTCACAAAACATTTTTATGAACCCTTAATATAATTTATGGTTGGCCAAGATCCTATTCCATGTATTATACAAAACAATAAATTAGCTCAGCTACTTTTTGGTAAATGTGTGCATGAGATGACAGAAAAAGTTTATAAATAGAAAAAATATCTTAAAAATATCAAAGATAACTTTGAAGCATTTTTTGCGAATGAGTTAATAGAGGCAATAGATGTATTACCAAGTGATGAATTCGAACAATTGTTTGATGAATTAGAACATGGAATTACCAAATCTTATGAATACTTTGAGAAATAGATAGATTCATGGTTACATTCGCCCTTAATAATTTGTTAACTTGGTGGAAATCAAGCTCAATTATTCGCTATTAGTTATTGATTTACAATTCTTAAAAAGCCATGGATTCAAACACCCACGGTATTGGAGCTAAATATGCAAATGGTCTAGAAATTGATATAAATAATAGAAATACAAGCGATTTTGGTTTATATAATTCATTATCACATGATATTGAATTTTGTCAAGAATTTGAAAATTTCTGCACGGCTAAAAATTCTAAAATACATAAATTTCCCAAACTTTATAATTTCGTAAAAACTTATATCTATTTTATTATTGTCCACCAACAACAGGTTGAGGGACTTTTCAATAAGCTAGATATAAAAACCAACCCCAGTATGTCATGATCTTTAAAAGAATCCAAACTTCATTTAGGTTCAGATAAGATTGAACGTGAAAATTTGAATTTGGGCCTTGAAGAAATACGATCTTAAAGAAAACGTCAAAAAACTACTGCATTGCAAGACATTCAACAAATACAATTTGGTGAAGAAATCACATAAAATCTTTTAAATAGCTTGTTAAACTAGCTGTTAACTCATAAAATATATGTACTGTATATGTAAATAAATCTATATTATTACTGCGTATTGCATTAATTTTAATAAAATAAAAAAATCATGTATATACTTCATATACGCATCGATATACATCATGAAAAAAATTTCTGATAATTAATTTATATATGATACCACATATATATAGCTGACAGCACCCCCAACATATCACGACCCAACACTTGTGTAATGTACAGATACGTGTAATCTGAACGTGCCATTTCATAGACGTGATATTAATATCTGTGCCATTTTTACTGTGCCATTCCATAAAACATTCCTGTGCGTGCCACAAGATCTGTGCCATTTTGAGCATTCCTGAAACCAACCTGTATCACAACCCGTACCACTTTTCTTATAGGGCTGTTAAAGTGATGTTTGGTTAAACAATTCTCATTCAATAATATAGTATTAAGTGATGCAACCGTAATTAGGGATGGGCACGGTCCGGTCATGACTGGTTGACCGATATTAGCCAGTCAGCCCGACTGGCCAAGATCATGACCAATGCCAAAATTTTAATATTCTGGCTAATAAATGAATGATTATTGCTTAAAATTTATCTGTATCATCTGATAAATAGAAAAATCAACCGCCTCTCAAAAATTTTACAGATCATGTGACTTTGCATGATATGTTTCATTTTTAAATAAAACTTTTTTTATTGATATAAGTGAACAACAATGATAAATATAACAAGAGCATATAAGTTAATGTATATCATATGATCTGAAAATTTTTTAGGCGGTGTTTAAACCCAGTTGAGAAATACCTTGTCCGGCCAGATTTGCAGTTCATTTGGCCAGAATTATAACAAACCAATTTTAATTCTGGTCAAATGATCTGCAATTTTGACGGAATTGTATGCGATGGATTACAATTAAGGGAGCCAAATATTTAACAGTAGCTAAGCACAAAGCAAAGCTAGGCAACGTCGGCCCTTTTCAGCAGTTCAGAACTTTTCATTATATTGTTTTTTGTAATCATACTGCGCTACAATCAATTATTCGATATGCCTGGTCAAAACAAATCGTTAATAATTCTGGTCAAATTTGCAGATCATTTGGCCAGATCTAGAACAAACCAACTTTAAATGTGGTCAAATGATCTGCAAATTTGACCAGTAATATGAACGATTAGTCATATTAATCATGTGATGCAAATCGCCGTGTTTTGTTTCTCTTTCGGCAGTCTGTGCAGTGTACCATCCCTACTTGTCACTTATTTAGCATTTTGAATAATTGGGTAAATAATTTATCGGCTATAACCGGTCATTAACCGTATGCCTGACCGCGGTCAACCGGTCATAAGCGGTTAACCGATCATGACCGACCGAACCCATCATGTTTAATTCACATTTTTACTGCATTTAATGCATTGTCCAATAGTTATCTGTTATGAGATTTTGTGACCGACATCATTATAAATACCTTATAACTACAAGTAGATGCATGACGCAGTCGCGCTAAACAAGGAACAAGGAACGGTAGTCTAAATGCAAAATAACGTCTAAGGGATGTTTGAATAATAGCCAGGATTTAACTTAATTCGATGAAAATTCGAAATTACACTTTTGGAAGTTATTTCGCATTTATATGGAAAGACTTATTTAATTTAGAAATGTTGAATTACACAGCTCATACAGGAGTCCCCAAAATTCCGGGTCGGAGAGCATCGGAATCATGATCGGCTGGATCGGAATTGATCGATTTTGCCCCAAGATCATAAAAAATTTTGCTAATGAAATCACATCCATTCATTAAGTAAAAAATGCCCAGCTGATAATTTTGCTATAGAACCAGCTAACAACTAGGGCTATACACCGACTTAGAGCTGAAGCATCCGACCCGGAAATTTGGGGATAGTCCTGTAAAAATCTGCGAGCATAGTATTTTTTTGAAATTTCCTTGGTAGTATACCCAAGGGCGCAGTTGGCGCTCTTTTATTAATTCATTATTACGAAGGTCTATTACATTATTTTACAGGGGATTCCTAAACTAAACCTCCCTCCAATCGTCCATTTTTCCCGGCTGACTCCAGCAGGTTGACCACGTCCGGTGCCCCGTACCATAGGATCATAGGCAGCTTGAAGGGGCTACATACCCCGCCGGTACGCTATATAGGTCAGCCTTTTTTTCATCTACCCCGAGAGCCACTTCCATTTTCAGTCGGTGTAGTGTTAGGTTCCTGTTCTTCTTTTCCTAATTCGGTCGGTACCCTTGTCTTT
>QKWP01000003.1:705246-731911 GCA_003550325.1 Gigaspora rosea | reverse complement strand
AATGAAAGAGCCTCCTATCTGCTATTATTGTGGACGCACTGGACATTTTATTCGTGATTGTAATAGTAGAAAACAGGACCAACGACAAGGATCCAATTCTCGTCATAATAATAATAACAATAACCAGAACAGAAATAACAACCAAAATAGGGACCGAAATGGTCGCTCTTCTGACCGATATTCCAATAACAGAGACCATTCTCGCAGTCGCAATAAACTCGTCCTAGAAGCCAATCTAGAGATAATAATTATAGAAGCCGAAATAATGATAACTATCATTCTTACCAAAACCCCTCTAATCGATCTCCTTCTCCTTATCATCAAAGTGTTAATTATCTTACACAAAATCAGACTCAGATACCCTCTCTTACTGCTAACAAGTGGGAAACATTGCTCAATAATCCATCTATCCGAGGTGCCTTGGCTACTCACCTTTATGAGGAAGCCAAAAATGCTAATCTTGTTCAAACCCCTGCATACACTACACCTGTCAAATGTAATGTCTCTCTTCAGAATAAACCCTATCAAGCTATTATTGATAGTGGTGCTTCAATCAGCATGATTGCTCACAAGGCAGTCAATGAACTTGGATTGACTATTGAAAAGGCCTCTAACAGCCTTATTGTTCCTGCAGTTGGAACTTCCATTTTGCCTTTAGGGATTATAAAAGACCTGCCAATTTAAATTGATCATATTACTATCCCTCTTACTGTAGAAGTAGTAGACACTACTTCTTACTCTCTTCTATTAGGCAATGACTGGAATCAAAAAGTAGAAGCAAATTATAATTGGAAAAATGGCTGATATACTTTTAAATGGAAAAACAAGAAACATACTATCTCTACTACTTATGAAAGTAACCAACCTCTACCCAGTCAACCCACTGTGAGTGCACCAGATGAATTAGACCTTTATGAACCAGGATACTTGTATCCTCGAGAAGCTTATACTTTTGATTGAGAAGACTCAGACCAATCTCTCTCACCAGAAGAAAATGAATGGACTACTTATCATTCTCGCCAAAAAAACAGAAAAGCCCCTAAACAACGTGTCTGTGGAAATTGTGGGTCTCCTGACCACCTCTTTGCAAATTGTCCTACCAACCAATGTAACCGATGCCAGGAATTTGGCCACATCGCTGTTAAATGCCCTAAACAAGCCCCGAGATGTACCACCTGCCCTACTTGTCATGACTCCAACCACCTATATAGGGACTGCTCCAATAATGTCTGCAGAGGATGTAGTACATTAGGACATATTAAGCCTACTGTCCTCTTGCCACTTGGAAAAGACAAAATTTGGTTTACCAGTGTGGATGTACTCTTGATCAAGTTGATAGTAATCGCCTATCTAACCATAGCACTCGCCGTACCCACCATTGTTGTCAATGTAGAGTTCCTAACAGACCTGAAGTCCTTAGACTTCTTGAAGAGAAACTTGTTTGCCCTGGATGCTATTCTGACTTTCACTGTGCTCTAGACCGAGAAGACCCTAGGAGTATCCATTTCTTCACCCAAGGTGAAGGACGTGGAATGCTTGTTAATTGCAAAGTATGTAATAAAGCAGATACAAGACCTAGAATGTGTCAATTAGACAGTCTTCGGGAAGAATTATGGTTTTGTGAATTAGAACACCTTTACGCATACAAGGCTAGCCAGGATATCCAGTATAATCCTAATTATAACCTCTGGACTCGAATCAAACGTTATACTGAATCAACAAAGAATGCCGGACACCAATATGAAATGAACCAGACCAGAATTTACCGACTTGCGAAGATTCTCTTGGATGAAAATGACCAGACCATTGCCCAGGCCCTAGAACCTCTAACCTCTGACCGCATAACTCAACCCTGGAGCTATAAGGAAATGCAACTTATATTGCAAGCTGAATCAGACTTACTATCAGAAAATGATATTGACCCACTACAAGCAATTTTAGATGAATCCTTCGACACTAGCCACCCAGACTATGACCAGAAGTATGCCCTCGCTGTACTTCGAAGAAACTTTACAGTTCCTGTTGACCTCTGTCAGGAATGTTTACATGTTAAACACCAAGAGGAATTGAATGCAAATCAAGGGTATTGTGATGATTGCAAACTTCCAGACCCAGAAATTTACTCTCCACCTGCTGAAGAAACAGTTAAGGAAATCGATGATGGTTCACAGTTTTATCAGCTTCAACAACAAGTACAACAACAGGATCAATTGATAAAACAATTACAAGCAAGAATTGAAACCTTGGAAACTACCAATGCTGCTTTATTATGCTTTTTCCAAGAAGAAGCCCAAAATGCCCACCATCGAGCTAATGCCTTGGATACACTTTGTCAAAATTTTTAGAGAATCCTAGGCAGGATCATAAACTACCTGTCGACCCAGACCAGAACCTTATACCCAAATTTGTAAATATTATTACTCTTGAACATGAAGAATATACCCTATCGACCCAGACTTCTTTAAATATTGGACCACTTAATAAAGAACAAGGCCTAGCTTTTCGGAAATTATTAGAAGAATTTGCAGACCTCTTTGCAAATGATATAACTGAGCTAGGACGAACCAACTTGGTTACTCACCGAATCTATACTGAGGATGTACACCCTATTCGTTCCCGGCCTTATTCTGTACCTCCTAATGAACAAGAATTTATACAAGAAGAAATCCAAAGAATGTTAGAACATAAACTCATTCAACCCTCTGATAGCCCTTGGACCTCACCTGTTGTTCTAGTACGAAAGAAAAATGGCAAATTACGATTCTGTGTAGACTACAGAAAAGTAAATGCTGTTACCAAAAAGGATGCTTACCCTCTGCCTCGTATTGATGAAATGCTTAATGCCCTTACAGGATGCTCTTGGTTCTCTACTCTCGATCTTGCGAGTGGATATTGGCAAGTTGCCATGGACCCCCGTGACAAAGAGAAAACTGCCTTTACTACACGATACGGAATTTATGAATTTAATGTAATGCCTTTTGGTCTTTGCAATGCTCCTGCAACTTTTCAAAGGCTGATGGATCGTGTATATAAAGGAATTGCATGGAAATTTGTAGTTGTGTACTTAGACGATACAATTGTTTATTCGAGAACATTTGATGAACATTTAACCCATTTAAAAAGAGTATTTAATAGAATTAAACAAGCAGGACTCAGACTTAATATAGAAAAGTGTACTTTCTGGATGCACCAACTACCATTTCTTGGACACTTAATCTCTGCTAACGGTATCGCCCCTGACCCTCAAAAAGTAGAAGCTGTCCAACGGATTCAACCTCCTAAAAACCTTACAGCCCTTCGATCTTTCCTTGGACTTGCGGGATACTATCGCCAATTTATTCAAAACTTTTCATCAATCGCTCGCCCTTTGAATTCTCTTCTACAAAAGAATGAACCCTATCACTGGCAAGACAAACAACAAAAAGCTTTTGAAGAATTAAAATCTAGACTCATTACTGCTCCTATATTAGCCTACCCCAATTTTAAAGAGACATTTATACTTGCTACCGATGCTTCTTATAATGGCTTTGGTGCCACACTAAGCCAACTAGATAGGAATGGAAAAGAACACCCGATTGCCTATGCTAGTAAAAGTTTGCGAAAAGAAGAAATGAATTATGCAGCAACTGAACTTGAATGTGCTGCAGTTGTATGGGCCATAGAACATTTTCATAAATATTTAGGCGCTACAAAATTCATCTTAGTTACAGACCACTCAGCATTGAAATGGTTACGTACTGCTGAACCCAAAGGAAGAATTGGAAGATGGATTTTGAAGCTCCAACCATACAATTTTGGAATTATTCATAAACCAGGCCGAATTCACTCAAATGTTGATGCCCTCTCATAGTTACCGACTCAGACAATTATACCTACTAAATCTCATGAATCTTGACCAATATTATAACCCCTATCACTATTTGGACACAGACCAATTCCCAGATGGACTTACTGACCAAGAACAGAAACAACTGATGACCCAGGCTAAATATTTTGAAATTAGATATCACCTTTTCTATAAGAAGAATAAAAGAAACCCAGACAGACCCCTTAGAGTTATAAAATGGACAGGAGTTGAACCAGTATTATATATGATGCATAAGCACCTCACTGCTGGACATTTGGGAACAAACGCTATGTATTATAAAATATCCGACCGCTATTATTGGGATCAAATGTATAGAGATATACAAGAATATGTGAAGGCTTGTGAAGAATGCCAAAGAAGACAAAAAGGTCGTAGAAAAGAACCTCTATATCCTATACAAATTGGAAGAGCTTTCGAACGTGTTGGAATTGATCTTGTAGGCCCTTTGCCTATAACCAAGCAAAACAACCGATATATTATTGTTGCTACCAAATACCTAATACGATGGCCAGAAGCTCGTGCTGTTCCAGATGCTAGTGCTAGTACACTAGCTCAGTTTATCTTTGAAGAGATAATCTGTAGACATGGAACTCCAAAAATTATCTTATCAGACCAAGGTCGCAATTTTATTAGTGAAACAATTAGAATTCTCTGTGAGAAATTTCTTATCAAGCACAAATTCTCTTCTCCCTACCACCCTCAGACAAATGGGATAGTGGAAAGATTTAATAGAACATTGTGTTAATCACTTGCAAAAGTGAAAGGAGATGATGATTGGGATTTGTATATACCTGCTGTTCTCTTAGCATATAGAACAAAAAGACATGCTACTACAGGATATACCCCCTTTCAACTTATATATAGGAGATATGCTACCTTACCAATCGAAGTACTTTTCCCAGTAGAACCTATAGGAATTGATGATGAAATAGACTTACAAGGAAGTATTCTCCAACGTGCTTATGATTTAATAGAGAAATTACCAAACTACCAGAATCAGGCCAGACAAAATACTGAACGATCAAAGCAAAAACAAAAAGTCCGTTTTGATGCAATATTCGAACAGAGACATTTGAAATTGGTGATAAAGTATGGATACAAAGAAAGGAACTAGAAGCCTCTCGCTCAGCAAAATTTGAAGACAAAGATTTGGACCTTTCCTTATCTATGAGAAATTGAACAATGGTGCTTATAAATTACGGACTATAGAAGGAAAAATTTTGCAAAAGTACTATAATAGTAATCGTCTTGCTAAATATCACAAGCCACAAACATGGGAACCAGTAGTTGTTATTAATTCTCCTGGAAATTTCTAGAAGAAATTTGATCTACAAGGGAATAAAATATACAATTTAATTCGTACAACCTCAAATGTATTTATACAACTACCCTTTTTGGAATTTTCCCAAAAATGACCACCCCCACATTACAACCTCAAATCTTGTTAGCCCTCTAATACCTTTTTCAAACATGGAAACAAGATAATGCCGCCCAAAATTATGCATTGTGGATTACATCGCAATGTGTATGGTTATGTGATAATAATGATACCACTCAGACTATTGACCTTACTAATTTAATTACCTCCTTTCTTGAGCCTGACTCAAATAATTTTCCGAACACTTTAGAAGACACAGAACAATTAGAAATTAATTTACCAGAAGTAAATGACACAGAAGAAATGAACCCAAACTTAGAATTAGAAGACATACAAGAAGAAACATTAACAGTTCCAATTACTAATCAAGAAGAAGTCACTCCTGCTCCATTGCCTGAAAAATTAAGCAGGATTATACAAGATATTATCCACCCTTGTGGACCTCTAACTCAGACCTCTACCCCTCCATATACTGGAATAACGTATCAAGAGAAATTGCAGAAAATTCTCAAACGAATTAAAACTCGAACTAGAAACAGACAAGACCAGACTAAGCTGCTCGAAGCTTATTATTATCTTGGTAACCTTATAGACAAGTACCCTGATGCTCATGAAGATATTCAATCAATAATTGAGAAGACTCAAGGAGAAAGAAGAGCCCGAGACACATGGAAGTGTGCCAGACGGATGAAATTGCTTTTCTCTAATCGACCTCTAGAAAATATCTCTCGAACAACCTATATTACTTATACAATGATTACGAGGTTAACTGATGCCGAACTTTCTCAAGTCCTTCCCCAAATTAGAACTCACGGAGTTCGTTCTTAAAGGGGAGAGAAATGTTATAGAATAGGTTTTAATTTTGGTAGAAATTAGTTTGAAAATTAGAACTTAATAAGGAAATTTTGTAATAACTGTATTTAGTAATAGTGATATGCGAAATTGATGTGCAATGACACTCAATGACGCTTAGCGACGCTTAACGACGCTTAGCGACGCTTAATGACGCTTAGCGACGCTTAACGACGCTTAGTGACGCTTAATGACGCTTAGCGACGCTTAACGACGCTTAGCGACGCTTAGCTCAATAGATATATAAACCCACCTTATTTCCCTTAGTTTTAGACAGATCCAGACATTGTATTTTATCTTTACCTTTATATTATTTATCCTCCTCTCTTATTATTAATAAACTCTTGGGATTTCTAAGGAACAGACACCTTGGAATAGCCCTCTTGTTAAATTAATAAACTGTGTATTATCTCTTGTTGTTTTATACCGAACTGCCTTAGAGAAGTGTGTAGTTTCTTACAGACATAAAAGAAACTATACTTCCCTCTTGCACACCGCTTCACGCCCAAAGTAAGGGATCTCAGGAGCCGTGTGATTGTTACTTTATTGGAATTAAAGAAGGCTTCCGGTACTGTAACAACATATATAGTACTAAATCAATGAAGTCAATAGAATCTAATTCGAAAAAAATAATTAAATGCAATATTCTAGTTATATTCTAGCTATACACCTATCTACTAACCCTAATCTATTGCTTTAATAGTTATTATAATCGAACTAATACAAAGAAAATGAACCAGTAATGACGAAGACATAACCAGGCGGTGAGACACAACCAGGCGGCGACAAATCAACAACCTGAATGGAGAAAAAAGTTAATAATCAGCGACGACACCAACAGCAATATTGACAAGCTGAAGACTAACATACAACGATTCACAAGCGACGTCACTAGCATATAACAGCTTGAAACAAAGCATCTACAAACGAAGACACCGAAACAAAAACGATGACACCGAGAACAATGATACCAAAGAGCCACGACACTAATGAGAGACGACACCAAAGAGCGTTAATACGGAAAAACAATGACGACAAAGAACAACAATACCAAAGAGAGATGACACCAAAGAATGATGATAAAACGAACAATAACATAGAAAGAAGAAAAGACACAAAAAAGATTGACACTATATAAAGAAAAAAAAGTAGTGGTTAGATACAATAACAAAAAAAAATAAATATGTAGATCAGTGTCCCTCCGGTTAAAACGTAGTAATAAAATTAAAAATAATTAATTTATTTCTAATTATTACAAAACTCGAATTTCGAGTTCTATTTATTTCTATTTAAAGAATAAAAAAAAACAAATACAAGAAAATTAAAAGAACAAATACATATCTTCTGCTCTTGCAAAGTGCTTCATTCTTCAAGATTCAAAGAAGTGAGCGAAATATCTTGCAAAGTGTTTCTGCTCATGCTTTTCCACCATTTGATCCAAGTTTATATTTGTGAAGTGTATCCATTAACGTTCCTCCACACCTTTCTAATCCAAGTTTTAAACAAAAAATTTTTAATTTAAAAAATCTTGTATTAGTGTTAACCCGAGTTACACTCGATGCCTCATTGGTTAAGATTAGATGGCAACTAATTGACACACTCCGTTGTGTAACAGGTAAATTTTTGGGGTGCGTCACTGATCTGCATGCATTCCAAAAATCGGAGCATATGTTGAAAAAATTTTAGTAATGTGTAATACTACAACTATCCAATAAATGTAATAGAAAAGACTATGAATTTTATTAAAAATTTCATAATTAATTCCAACTATTGATATTTTTTAGTACAAAATTTGAAGGCAACTTTCCAAATCTGATTATTTTTTGTATCAAATGCTATAATAAAGACTTCTTTATATACACAGTTCTTGTATATATGTTCTCTTTTTCTTCTATATGTCTGTCTACAACTAAGACTTTAATTTTATTTTTTGATTGGACTCTTGAAAAGCTACATATAATTGACCATGTTCAAAAACAGATTTGGGCAAATCTAATTCCATAATAGGAATTGTTTGACCTTGAGCTTTGTTAATTGTTATTGCAAAAGATAATTTAATTAAAAATGTCTTTTTACTAATTGGAAAAGAAGGTTAGTATCTAATGTTGACAACCTTATTCGGGTATAAAAATTCTTTTTCTTTGTTGGCTTCTATTAAAATCTCAGCATCCAAAATAAATTTATAACAATATTTAATCATTAATCTTGCACTATTATATAATTCTTCAATTGAATTAAAATTATATAAAAGAATAATAGGTACTTTTTTTTAGAACTAAATAATAAAGTGGCATTCTACTTGGTATTAGAGTATTTAAGAATTTCACTAGATAAAGATTTTGATTACCTTGATCTCTATTCTTAACTGAATCAACAGATAAATATTCAAATTCTTTAGTATTAGGAATTTTAGAAAGTATTTGTTAATTAATATATTTAACATCTACATTTTTTGTTGTAAGAATTGGCCTATTTTTGATATAGTTATATTTAGAATAGCTTTTATTAATATCAACAAAGAACTCTGAATTAAATCATTAATATTTTTACTATCCAAGACTATATTATCAGGCAATTTTATATAATCTTCACTAATATCAACATGTGTTTCTATTTTTTATTCACCAACATTTAATAAAAAGTTAACAAAGTTAAGAATCTTCCGCAACTCTATTCACCGATCACTTGTACCAACAAAATCACTAAAATTCCAAAGTGAAGTTACGAAGAAAACAGAAGAAAAACTGGAAGACACATGCAGTTGGCAGCTATTATTTAGAAATACAGTTAATTGAGTATCTTGCTAATAGCCCCAGAGTTTATCACTCACCACACCACCGACACTTGTCATTTAGAGGTAAAGTTCATAGACTACCTGCTGACAAGCTCAGAGTTTATCACTCACCAAACCTAAGAAAACTCCTGTTGGTTCTCTGTCAGATATTGGACTTACACGGGAAGACCAATACTCCTTTTATTACAAGTGAAGAACTGGTACTGTTTGTTTTTTTTTATGAAGAATTTTCAGAAAAGTGGGCATTTTGCCATACTCTCTCCAAAAGATCAGCAGTGTTTACTCCGTCCAAATCGGAAAGGCACCATGAAGTTGGATTTGATCATCACAAGTGGCTTGGATGTGGACTGTCAGTTGAGGTCTTAGGAGAAACACTTTAGAAACTCTTGAATATTTTAGGTATAGTAGTTGGGTCCTTTAGACTACTTTTTTTCGTTTAATATAATGGGACCTGGGCCATTGTTGGTTAAGGTTTTATGTTAAAATTTTTATTCAAAGTTTATCAGTTGTTGTGAATAACCTTTTAGCTAACTTTAGGCCATAGATAAAGATCTAAAGTAGCAGGAGGAAATAGTGAAGCCCGTGTTCTTTTATTCCCTTAGTTAAAATATATATATTATCTTCTCTGCATGTATTAATAATATTAACTAATAAAGAATAAAGAGCCTGGTTTCAGTTATAAAACAAAAAAAAAAGGTTAACAAAGTTTTTTTGTTTAACATTATCTTGTTATTGAACTCATATTTATAGTTAATTGCATAGTTGTAAAATCTTTCCAAAGATCTGAAAATTTTTAACATGCATTAATAATTTGAGGATGTGTACCTCAAACTATAAGTATCACCCAGGTCACCTGCAGGTGGGCGGGTGACCTAGGTTGAATTATGGCCCACCCGAGTGGTCAACTCACGGGATACCCACGGTTTACCCATGGGTCAACCCATAGGTCACCCATGGGTCAACATGGGTGATCTGTAGGGTTGTTATAATTAGAAATATATTATCCTACTTACTAAAACTCAGTCGACCCTGCTTGGAACTGAACCTAATAGCACACAAGTTTTGTGATCACATGATTTTTTATTATTATATCATGCTCAATAGATTGGTTAAGCAATATTAATTTAGATTATCATTATAATAATTACTATCTCATGACAAAAAAATCAATTTTTTTTGACACTTTTTTTTTTAATTTAATATGGCATGACATGATGATCAAAAATTAATTTTTTCTTTTGACTTTTTTTTTTTTAGAATTAGACAGCCTACCCGCGGGTGACCCATAGCAAAATTTTTTTTATTACCTATTATCTAGTGTTTGCCTGAGTGACCCGGGTGGCCCACCCACAGGTGACCTATAGCAGATTTTTTTTATTACCTAGTGACCCACCCGCAGGTGACCCAAGTTGAAATTTTCATGACGGGTCAGAACACTACCTCGAACTACTACAGGTAAAATTTGTCTAAAGTCACTACCAAGAATCATAATTTTTCTTTCAAAAGGTAAATTATTGTTCATTAAATTTTTAAAAGCTCTATCAACTACTTCAAATGCATATCTATTCATTATTGGTGCTTTATTCCATAAAATAGCTTTAGCATTTTGAATTTATTTAACTAATTCAAATTGTTTTTTAATGTTCAAAGTAGAATTTTGTTGAATTTTAATGGGATTTTAAATCTTGAATGAGTAGTTCTTTTGCTACTATTTAGCTACCATTTGATTTATCTCAGTGAGATGAATTTAATGATACCAAATTCATGCTATTTGGATTACTGGATCGAAAGATATTCACAAAAAACTATTGGTTATATAGTAATTTTATAAAAAAAATATAGCCAATAGTATTTTGCCAATAAATTTTAATCTAGTAATCCAAATGAAATAAAATTGGTACCATTTACTTAGATGAATCGAATAGCACCAAAATCATTAAATTTGGACTACTGGATCAGAGTTTAGACAATTTTTTCTAAAAAAATTGCATTATATTTTTTGATACCTCTACTTAAGGAGAAAACTATTATCTTTTATCTGACCCTCTTGTATAACATTATTTCTGAATGCCCCATATCAATTACCAAATATAGGGAACATCTAAAACGGAGTAGATTCTTATAATATATTTTATTAAATTAACTTTAGGGTTAGGATCATTTTAGATAGGATTAGATAGGTTTTATATAGTAATATATAAGCAAATAGCCTTCCTGACATTTTTAATTAACCCACTAACATAGGTTTAAACTGCCATTTTTTGTATTTTTCAAGTTTTTACTTCTCTTCTTGTTTGCTTTGCTAAAGATCATCAAAATTCTATAATTTGATTGGTCAGAAATCACATGATTCTGCTCCACTTTAGATGACCTTCAAATATAGTTATTTTATTACTATATATAGTGACTAAATAAATATTTTTTTAAAATTTATAAAATTTTTAAGATATGCACAATTTGTTATACTAAATAACTTTATTTAAAAAAATTGCTAGTTTATTAATAAAAAATTTAAGTTTATATATTTCTATATTTAGCAATTCTAGTTACTATAAAAAAATATAATTAAAATAACCAGTAGTAATGATCACTACTGGTTACATAGCAATATAAAAAGATCTGCTATTCTTTTTTTTTGTTTGTTTGTTTTTTTTTGTTTGTTTGTTTTTTTTATTACTAGTTAGATTGTTTATCTATTTTAGTGCTGTGCTTTATTTATTGTTGGTGTCACCTATTTGGTATTTCTTGCAATATGCTTTCTTTATTGTTGATGTCATCCAGTTTGGTGTTTTCTCTTTATTTCTGGTGTCGTGTTCTCCTTGTAATGCAGTTTGTGCTATACAGTTTGGTGTTTTTCTTTTGCGTCTTTAGATCTAATTTAGTGAAATGCATTTTTTTTGTTATAAATGTTGCTATATATTTTTTCTTTCATCGTTGGTATTATCAAATTTGGTACTTCTTTAGGCACAAGTTAGTACTTCTTATGCATACAGCTAAGTATTTCATTTCTTTTTGTTTTCAGCTTCATTTTTTGTGCTAATGCAGTACTAACTCTTTTTTTCAGATATTGAATTATTCATCGTCATCTGTGTTTTTCTTTTTGCTGCTGTCAATTAGAATGCTTTCATTGTTGGTGTTGAGTTTTGTTGCACTTTTTCATCTTTTTTTGGTTTGATTATAGAGATAAGTTTTTCATTTTTTGTTGTTTTGTATTATGTTGGCATATATGCTAACTAATTTTTTTTCTATAATGAGATGATTTGGTGTAGGTGGCTATTATGTATTTTTTTTTTATGTTTTTTCCAAAGTCTTTGTTGTTATATACTATTAAGATGTTGCTTGTACTGGTCATTAGTTGGGACTTAGTTAGAGTTAGGGTTAGGGTTTTGGATATAGTTGTTTATACTAGGAATCTAGAAATAGAGCAATACAGAGGTGATAGCTATAGCTAGCAACTATAGAGTTTGCTTTACTTACCCTCATAGGTGTTGCTGAGTGTGATCAAAGTATGATATATTTGTTTCTTTAAAATTTTTAATAAATGTATATTATTGTCATATTATATAAAAATATGTAAAAAAGTTTATAGTATTTATGATGCGATTAATCGCATAATGATTGCATCTTGTAATCAGTGTTTAAAATAGAAAATTTATTTTACTGGTACATGCACCTGTTATATAAAAAAATACCAGTTAAAGAGAAAAAAAACCTAAAAAAAATTTTTATATAAAGTAAATATTTGTAGCCAATTTGCATTAGTTGATTTTTTTTCAAATCTAACCCAAATAGCACAATGCCTTTTACAGCAATGATTTTTCCCATTATTCCTTTTTTCCTCTGACATGCAATGATCCTCGTGATAATAACCTAATCATGCATCAGGTTATTAAATTCAATAATATCCTGACACTTCACTCTCTATGAAATCATATACTATGTTATACTACGTTTCTAGTAACTTATATATGCACTGGTTACTTCAAAAAATTCCAGATCATGCACTGTTTGTTGCACTGGCCCAATTTTAAAATACCAGTGTATGCAATATAAAAAACGGTAGATCCGGATTTTTATCATGCTATTTTATACACTGCTTGTAATTAGTTATTAAAATAAATTAAATTTTTTGGTTATACAAAAGGGTGGTAATAGTCACCACTGGTTATAGTTAGTAATAAAATATAGAAAATTAGTTAAATGGGGATGAGTCAGTAGAAAAGGGACAAATCATTTTTAGTAAAATTTTTTTAATTTTTAAATTAAAATATCTTAACAACTATTTAATCAAATTTGCTAAAAAATTTTTTATTTTAATCTTGGAATTAATTAGAGTTAAAATAAGAAAAAATATTAAATTTATTAAGATAGTTGTTAAGATATTTAAGCTTAAAGTCATGAAAACTTTTACTTAGAAAAATTTGTCCCTTTTCTACTGACTCACCCAAATATAAAAATCTAAAATTTTACTTAAACTCAATTTTCTTAAAAACTGTAGCATAAAATTTTTAAAATTTTTTTATTTTAAAGATATAGATTTAAAGAACTTAAAATTTAATTTTTAGTTCAATATCTTAAATATTTGTTCTGTATAAATTTTTTAAAAGTGTTCACAATAATATAGTAGGCTACTGTAGTATATAGATAAAGGTAGTGTTGTCAATTTTCAATGTTCAAGTTAATATTTGTGAATACTAATATTTCAGACATTGCCTAATGTCCATGTTTGAATTATGTCTAAGTAAATCAATTGTCACTAGACATTGTCCAAGCAATATTGTTGATATGGAGATATTACAGATACTGATATTACCAATGTCCTAATTTGTAATTAAAAATTTAACACTGATTGAAACCAGATTCATTCTTAGAACAAATAAATTAGTCCATGTAAAGTTAATTTTTTGTTCATTATCATATCTTCCCAGTTTCTATCTTTTTGACATTGATCCAAATCACCCAGATATATCCGATAGGTGTTCTACGAATTGGCAGTGTCATAATATTTTATATATATTATTATTTCTTATTTTGACATAGTTTGTGGCATAATTGGGTGATTTTAAGGGTACCTTACTGGTACCCTCAACAAGGGTTATAGACTCTCGCCAAGTGTATGACCTCTTAGCGAGTAAATTAAACACCTAGGAGTGATTAAAACCTCAGTACGAATTAAAGATATTTGTGGGTATGGTTTTAGTCTGCAAATGAAATAACAGATGTTCATAGCATTAGTGTTATTATTGATATTTCAAAAAATCATGTGTTCAGACAATCGATCCTATGCAAATTTTACAGGAAGGTCACCAAAATTCCAGGTCATATGTGCCAGATCTAGATTGATGTTTAGCCTTAGCTGTTACAGGTTCTATAGCTAATTATTTAATGAATGGATATGATTTCACTTGTAAAATTTTTAATGATATTACCATGATTCTGATACACTCCGATGTATCCTGACCAGAATTTTGGTGACCCCCTATATGAGTTGATCCTATGCTCCGCTGTTGCTAGTAATAAAAAATAATCTGTTTAGATTCAATGTAAAAGCTTCTTCAATTGACAAGGGTTTCATCAAGAGCTTCATCATCTTAGGTAGTGCTCCCACAAAAAATTGATTACTCTGTAATTCTGTAATTTTGATCAATCAAAATTTAGAATCAGGTGTAATGTGATAATCAAAACAAATGTGGTTTGGTTTCTAAGTAAAAATAAGTTAAAATTAAGGCTAAGAAAACTGCGTTATAATTAGGGTTAGGGTTAGAAAAATATAGTGGCCATTGTGGCTATTAGTAAAGTTTCACGAGGAGCATTTTTAATTAGGACGCAATAGATGGTTTTCCTAATAAAAATTTAGAGCTATCTGTTTTTTGTAAAAAATTTTAAAGTTACGCTTGATATTAAAATTTGTTCAGTTAAAAATATACAGGTGGTGAACAATTTTTTTGTGAGGGAGCTAGGGCGTTGGTTTCATCAATAGTCAGGGGTTGCATTAGGAGTTTCGTCAATCGTCAAGGGTTTCGTCAATCTTCAAGGGTGACGTCAATCACAAGGGTTTCGTCAAGCGTCAAAGGTTTCGTCAATCGTCAAGGGATTTGTCAGACGCAAATTTGGCGAAACCTTTCGTCATCGCGAAAATAATTGCGTCAGGCATCATTAGCGGTGACAAGTTATGTACGTGACTATATAATAAGGAAAAATTATATATATTTAGTTATAATTAAACGGTTCTCAAAAAATATGTGATAGTGATTATTATATTAATGTGACTATAAATAAGAAAAAAAATCGGGCCTAAAAAACTGAGATTTTATTTTTTTGAGCCGAAGATATTTTCACAAAATTTTCTGTCGTGTAACATAATTTTAGGCAGAATTATAATAGCATTATGCAATTGCAGCCAGAATAATGATATTACTGGCCGAAATTAAAAAAGAAATTTTGCTTTAAAAAAACCGAGTTGTCAGATCGACTTTATCATGATTTTTTTTTATTTTTTATTACTGCAAAAATTAATTGATAACATATTTCTTTATATAATCAGACCTCTCCATGCACTTTTCCTAAATACGCGTTATATAAACCTCTCAATATACAGCACGACTTGATCTCCACTCATAAGGGTTCTATATATAAATGTACACCCTCTATAAGCGCGCAATTTGCTTTTTTTTTTTTTTTTTTTTTTTTTTTTTTTTTTTTTTTTTTTACTATAGCCCTGAGTGGGATGCACTTAGGGACGCTTGACCGTGTTACTCTGGAAGTTTATATAAAAAGAATACGCGAACTAAAAAAAAGCGGTCACGTATATGCAGGTTACCCACGTGACTCCAATAATTTTTGCGCTGTACTAATTATAATCCAAATAATATAAAATATAGTGCATATGCTCAGTTCCTGGCACATCGAGTGGGAAAAAAATCCATTTCTGTTTTTTTGCCTTTGGGTTTTCTCTGTAAAAATGATCTTCATTAGCATATGGCCGCATTTTAATAACGTTATCAATAAAAGCATCACCAATGCCATTGGGGTGTTTTTCAACCTATTTACATCCCAAAAATTGGGACTGAGCTTTAATAAAAGAAAATGGCCAATGACGAAAAAACAGTGTTTATCGAAATTAACTCTTGAAATGATTAGTGTGCTTTTTTTTCATGTGGCCCATTATATGGTTGCGTAGTGAAGATGACTGTAATGAGCTCATAACCAAATCTTATCTTTCAATATTAACTGTTAGTGCTTATCTGTTATATTATAATTTATTATAATCGTTTTTAAAAAATTTTTCGATTACTTTGAAAGTTGTGAAGATTATGGTGCATATGCATCAGTTCCTGGCACATCGAGTGGAAAAAAATCCAATTTCTGTTTTTTTGCCTTTGGGTTCTCTTTGTAAAAATGATCTTCATTAATATATGGCCGTTTTTTAATAACGTTATTATCAATAGAAGCATCACTAATGCCATCGAGGACGTTTTTCAACCTATTTACATCCCAAAAATTGGGATTGATAGCTTTAATAAAGGAAAATGTGGCCAATGACGAAAAAACCGGGCCAAAGTGTTTATCGAAATTGTCTTTTGAAATGATTAGAATGCCTTTTTTTTTCATGTGGCCCGTTATATGGTTGCGTAGTGAAGATAACTGTAATGAGCTCATAACCTTCATACGTATTTTTAATTTCAGAAATAAGCTTGTTTAAATTTTTAGCGTGTTCATCATCAACTGTTTTCTCAGCCATCTCCTTTGAATCATTATCCCATTTGCATTGAATCATAAATAGAAACCTTACACCATTCATTCTAACTAAAATTATGCCGCAAAATCACTAGATGTGCCATTGAGAACTACAACATTCCCGCTCTCCAAGTCGATCGGTTGATTATCAGATTTGTTCGTCAATTTTTTGTTATTTGGAAATCTCTCATTCGCCTCACATACATGGAGCTTTTTCAGAACTACATATAACTGCTTATAATTTTCCTCTCCATAAGCACCTGGGTATAGATCTTCCAAAGTCATCTCAGAAATTCCCATCTCGATGGCCAGATTGGTGCGAAATGTTTCATGATGCAACACAAATGATTTCCAGTCCTGCCGATGCATGCGATGATTTACTTTAAAGACCTTCTTTGTAATTTCCACATCAACAATCTTTAAGATGTCATTATAAATATGAATAAAAAAAAACTGCATTCTAATAAAGTACGAACTAACATCACAAGGAGAAAGAACGATATGCCCATCGCATT
Source organism: Gigaspora rosea (assembly GCA_003550325.1). Taxonomy (NCBI): domain Eukaryota; kingdom Fungi; phylum Glomeromycota; class Glomeromycetes; order Diversisporales; family Gigasporaceae; genus Gigaspora; species Gigaspora rosea. Next base: position 714,767 of record QKWP01000003.1, on the reverse strand, counting down.
GCAGGTTTTCTATTGTTAGATGAGGATTATTTTCATCTAGGCAAGTTTCATCAGAAACGGGAATTCCCTCAACACAATGATACATGAGTTTCATAGCGAGGTACTTGTTTTTTTTCACATATTCATAAATATTATACATCCTCTCAAGGTCTTCTTTAACACTTAAGTAGATACTATCATAATCATGACTTTTGAGTTTCCGAAAGAACGTCTCTCCATCACAAAATCTCCTAAAGCAGTTGTTTAAAAGTCGTTCAATTGCACGAGGTAACCCTCCTGTGTCTAACAAAAGATGAAGGAGTGGGGCACAAAGTTCCACTCATATACACGGTTCGGATAAGTTGGTGCATTAAATTTTGTTGCAAAATGGTCCATAATCCGGATCATAGATGCATTTTCCAATAACGGGCAGTCGACAGGATAAAATGAGATAGGCGAAGCTTGTTTTTGTGCAGCAATAACCTGTGGTGCTGTCCCTGAAAGGAACGGTTGAATAAAAGTATGCCATTGGTGAGTCATATATTGTGAAAGATCACGGATCATCTTTTTGAAGAGTCCACTTGGTATATTTTTTCTAAATTCTGCATTCCAGGCGTCAATCAACTGAAAATCATCAATATGAAGATACAGAAATAATTTTCGATTATCGTAGAGCTTCAGAGATTCATAGTAATAAGTGATAACTGGTTCAATCATGAAAATATATTTGCCGTACGTAAGAACTTTGCTACGGAATTCTTTAAATGTCATGTCGTAATATTTTTCAATAAAGAGTGCATATGCAATGCGCAATCCGAAAATTTCTGATGCAGTAAGAAGCTTGCGGTCATAGTCGTCAAGATAAATGCCACTTCCAAAATCCATGCGTAGGTATTCAAAATGCACATCAGCCCAATTTTGAGGCTGTTCCCAATTTCGTTTGAGATACTCATAAAGTTCCTTGCCAAATCGAGTTTTACCTATTTACGGATTTCAGATATAGATAAATAATTTATATAAATCAGAAATTAGAAAAAGATGCAAAGAATCTTTACCTATCCCGGGAGTTCCTGCACTGACGAGACACCAGTAATTTGACTTGCCCTCTTTATTTTCAGCATTAGCCCTTACATTTTCCTTAATCTTAATTAATGCCGCTTCAAAGTTGCGCTGTTGCAATGGCATGAGTATTTTGTCAGGTAGTTCGAATGCAGGTGTGCCAAGCCTTATGGAATCCTTTGTGACATGTTTGATAATTTCTTCAACTAAAGAGGTAATACAGTAAAATCAGATATTTGAATACAATATAGGGTAATCTCAATGCATGCTTACCGGTTTTCAATGGTTCTATTTGCCCCGATTCTTTGAAAAAGTGTCATTAATATTGATTAGTAAATTTGACAGCTAAGACGAAAATTAAACAATAGACGTAAACATTAAATCCTAAATTTTTTATAATAACACATACTTTGGTTATTTAGATTTTCCACAAATGCCGAAACATTTAGAGCTGGTCCAACTCTTAGGCCAACCAATGACATGAGATCATCTATGTTTACGTTAAGAAGCGCTGGACCATTGAACGAACAATCCACAAATTTTTGGATTTCAGCATCACTAAGAGAAAAGTCTTTCTGTTTAAACTTTAAAAATGCTTCAACAGTTTCTACCGTCCAGTCTTGAATCGTTTCGAATGTTAAAGTACTCGTAATAAAGTTAAAGGTGGACATCTTAATATACGAGTTTTTTAAACTACTGTATTAGTTACAAACAGAGAGAGAAAAGAAAGAGAAAAAAACGAAAGATGATTTGTGATTTGTAGTAAGCTAAACTTTATGAAATACGTGACTGAGATTATCACGGGAACTGTAGTATCGTATTGCAACATTTGAATCCGATAACTTCCGGGATCGACATTACACAAGTATTTACCAGAATTTTCGGCTTAAAAAAAATTGTCTCAAGAAATTTAGTTGCATCATGTTATAAAAGGTAGATCTATTGAGAGTTGAAGTATTATCTACCGTATAGTAAGAGTTAATAAAAAAATATATTGTACTGCTTAATTCGTTTAATTCGTAAAGCTTAAAGTTATTTTTCTTTTGTTTTTTATTATTATTTAGTAATCAGCTTGTTTATTTTATTTGTAGATTTTTGCAGACTGTTTTCGAAAGTTGCATATGTTCTTAGAAGATGTTTGGTTTAGCAGAAACCGTTTTATATTATATAATAATATTGCTTTGTTAATTATATGAAATTTTAAAAAATATTAATAAAGGACGTGTAACTTGTTACCAAAAACTATTTTTTGCATTTTGTAAGTTGTATTAAATTGTTTTGAAAAATGAATTTTCTCACGAATATGCGAAAATTTTTATTTTTATGTGAAATTCAGAACAACGAATATGTAATTCAGATGATAATTTTATTAGAACAGGGTGAAACCTGAGTTGCGGAATAGTGAATCCGCTTTTTAGATCGGGTTAGGGTGAAATCCGCGTTTTTTATTATATTAAATCGGATTTCACCCTCATGATGATCATAGCAGGTTTCACTATTTCGCAACTCAGGTTTCACCTTGTCGTATTTTATTCATAAGGCCATACAATCCTAATAAGTTGGCTGGCTGGAACAAATTTCTGCAAAATTTTGAAAAATTTTTTATTATATTTAGATATCTATAGAAAAGTTTGTATGTTTTTTACATATAAAATTTTTTGAAAATAAAATTAAATGCCGTTATTTTTCATTTTATGTTATGAGAACCACTTTGTATGGCCTAATAAAAGAAATTATATGAATTGTGCCCATTGATTAATTGGGTTGTTTAACTATTATCTGTTTTTACGAAGCATGTTATGTAACAGTTTTATGATTGGTCAACTACCTTATGATCAAACCCGTGTTTTTCTAAAAAATGAGAAAGCCTCCATGATATGTGCAGGATGCATAAAAGCTACATTCTAAAATTTGTCCTATTTTTATAAAAAATTTCATATTGAAATTTGATGTCTGTGTGAATATTTGCATTTTGATTGGTTAAAAATTAATTATTAAAAATATTTTAAAATTAATTTTAAAATTAATTTTAAATTAGCCAATAGCAGTAAGCTAAACATGTGACTTGTCCCATTTCAAGCTAAACATATCATATAAAAATACTATACTTTTAAACACATTAATTTTAAAAAATAAGGCTGCTTAAGTTGTAGCAAATTAGCTAAACTAAAAAATAGTGGCTTGTTTTGTAATACAGTTAGCCCTTGCTATAATCACCTCTGCTATAATCACAACCTCAATAAAATCACACAATTTTTTAGACCATTTTTTTATTATTAATTTCTCTATTTATAATCACATTAATATAGTAATCACTATTACATTTTTTTTAAAAACCATTGTAATAATTATATATAAATTTCCCTAATTATATATATAGAAAAAAATAAAATTAGTAAACTTTAGTAAGGTGAGTATAATAATATACATGTGTTATCTTGTTATTTAGTAATCAGAATAGAATGATTTACTACTATTCAATTCATTTCAATAAAACAAAGTGAACAGTAGTAAAATCATCCGATTCTGATCACTGTTAACAATAACTTGATTGAGAAAATTTCAACCTTTTTAGTTCAATAATTTTATCACTTTTCAGATCACAAGATATTGATACTTAAATAAATAAATAAATTTTTTTAATTTCAAAGTTTAATAAAACCCAATTATAGTATGTTAATAGTAGCTTTTTTTATTAAAAAATTAATCTTCATTATTAAGACAATTTTGTTTTTTATACGGGAGTCTTCAGATGCTAAGAGAATTTGGAACCACCAATACAGGTATATGCTGGTATAAGTGCATGCAGTGGTGATCAGGTTCTCTCTAGCCTCATGATGCTATCCAACTATATTCAGCACTGGAAGTATTTGCAAAACATGCCCAGATACCTCGCCACCATAGTGGGAGGTACAATTGTTCGCACATTTCCAAATTCAGAATGTTACATCCTGGGTCCTCAAGTTGCAGGAAACTGGCTAGTTGTGGCAGCATGCAGGCTTGAGATACTTACCCTATATGGTAGAGGCAGCTGCATGGCTTGAGATATGAACCCCCAAGAAGTACACTAGTAAAGGATTTTCTGGGTAACCTGATTTCAGGTACACCAACTTGGAAGCATAAAGTGCCTATCTGGCAACACACACCAAATTGGAAGTAATTAATTAGGAAATGTGGATAAAGTGGCGAACATATGGATGTTGATTGTTGGTTGAAAAGGGACGTACAAATTCAGGTCAACTATATAAATAGGAATATAGAAGGCTCTGGTGGGTTTTAGCCGTGGATAAAAGGTTTATAGCCTGAAGTTCTAGTCTCAATACTTGTATATAATATGTATGTATTTATGGCACTACCAAATGTCAATCTACTTAAGTATTAATAAAGTTTGGGGCAGGAGCTACACCCCTAATATTAAAAAAAAAACAATTTTGTTTTTGTCATGTTAAATTCTACTTATTGTATTCTATCATGAATAAGGTGGGCCCTATTTCTAGAAATATCTCTATTGTTAGAAATCTTGTATTTTTTGCTGCAATGTACTATAAAACACAAAATTTTTCAAACAAGTTATGTGAATACAAATATATAAGTTAGACTATATCATGTTGCATAAAATTAACCATTTGTATAACTATAAAACCATATTTACCACTATAGTAACCTTTGAAGTAATTACAAAAGATAAATGTGCTAATTTATAGGTTTATATTATTTTGCTGTCAATTACTTCACTGACATAGTACTGACGTATCATTACACTAACAAATACTTATCAACAAGTTCATTTTACCAACAGTTTGTTTTACTGAAGTTCATTTCACTGACAAGCTTTTTTCAAAGAATTAATTGATTGTTAACCATAGGTTACAAAATAAATTTTATAACCATAAATACTAAGATCAGGTGTAATATGACTATCAAACCAAATTTTCTATAAAAACAAAACTGTGCAATTAAGGTTAGGGTTAGAGTGAGGCTTGGTGTAAGGCTTGTGGGTTAGAGAGAGCTTTGGCTATATTAAAATTTAGCAAGAAATTTTTTTTAATAGAAACCGAAAAGTAGTTTCATATATAAATTTTGATTTAGATGTTTGACTTTTTCAAATGTGTAATGTTTCACCTAATCTTAGAATTTGATTGGCTTGTTGGGATGTGTTACAGTAACCATGGTTACAAATTAATTAATCTTTTTTCAAAAAGCACACTAACTTTAGATCTAATTCTATCTAATTCTACTCTGACCCTAACGACAATGACCATAATTACTTTGTCAGTGAAATGAGCTTCAGTAAAATAAACTGTCAGTAAAATGAATCTGTTCGTGAATAATTGTCTGTGAACTGTTATATTGGTGAGGTGATTGTCGATTAATTAATTGCCATCTCTAATTTACAAATTTGATAATAAGCTTTGATCTACTAATCTATTTTAGATTTTTTTTTGCTACCAAAATGTTTTTCTAAATGAGATGATTCTAACAAGCCCAAATTGCTAAAATCTGATTACAGGATCCTGAGATCATCACAATTTTGTACTATTTTATTAGTAAATTTTATATATTTAAAATTTACTAATAAAATAGTACAAAATCGTGATGATCTTGGGATCCTGTGATTGGGTTTAACAATTTTGAGCTTGTTAGAATCATCTTATTAAGATGAACATTTTGGTAGCAAAATTATCTAAAACAGATCAGTAAATCAAAACTTATTATCCAATTTTGTAAATAAGCTTATATGAAATACAAAATAAAGGATCTATTTAGTACAACTCTTTCTGATAATTACTTAAACCAAATTACCAACATAAGAAAAACAAGAAGTTTTTTGTTAGAGAGTTGCCTATACTTAATGTATAGTAGGATAACACAGGAAAACAGTTTTTATAAAGGTCAACTAACTTTCCGGTAACTCCTTTATATATTTGACATGCAAGCCAAAGGTGTACTTTTACAAGATAACTGGCAAAAGGTGGAGCCCTTGTATAAAAAATTTTGGCAGAAATTAAAGACTTCTCTATCAACAAAGTTTCCTGTGGGAAAACAATGGGGAATAACAAAAAATTGAGTTTTTGCAACTATACCTTTCCTTTAAATTTCTTTCAAGTATCATTTTATTTTCCTTTGGATTCTTTCGAAATTTTTACCAGAAAGTAGGAATCCTAGCTGACCTTCTCCAAAAGATTAGCAGTATTTACTCCTTCTGAATTGGGATGATCCAAATCAGGACTGGCACTATCACGAGTAAATTTGGTTGCTATATACAAATAAACAATGAATGACGTAGTTGAATCTGGAGGGCACGTGAAAAATTTCTTATCTTTTCTTTTGGTTGTATTTTTGGTTTGGTTATTTGGTTAGTCATTTAGTTTTTGTCCCCCTTTTAATCTTTTTATCTTTTTTATTCTTCTTTATGAGAAGCTTAGAGAAAAAGTTTTGCCAGGCGGTGCTATACTTCTTGCTGATAGGGAAGACTGTCGCTTAAGTATGAGCAAACCATTTCAGTGCAGTAGCCAAAGTTGGGCACCAATTCGGGCAGCCAGCTTAGTTCGACTATTACTGTTAGTATATAAAATTATATAGCTTTTATGCAATTTGCTAATAAAGGTCAGATGGCTACAAAGTTTAAAAAAAAAAATACAAGATAAAGTAAATATTAAACAACAAAAACTTAAGAAATAAGAGCAAAAAAAGTATAGAGAGCAGCAAAAAAAAACCAAAAAAAGAAAAAACATTATATAAAATATAATAATATAAAAAAAATTTTTAATTTCTAAATTTTTTTTAATTTTTTAGAATAGTTATATTTGATTTCTAGAAATAGGGCCCAATATCAAATTTTAACCAAATTTTATGAAGTTTTAAGCTTATTAAAAATTTTTTTTTATATATAAGTATAATACAATTTATATATTATTAATAATAAATAGATTATAAAGTTTATATATAAATTTTATAAAATATATTAACATTTAAAAAAATTTTAGATATAACAAAAAAAAGTTTCTAAAAATAGATTCCATTACCTTAAGTACCCTCTTTTTTGAAATTTTAAACTCAAATATCTTGACAAGTATCTAATAAATTTAATAAGTATTTATTTATTTAAATTTTATAAATCTATAAAATTTAAATAAATAAATTGTTATAAAGTTTGATTAGATAGTTGTCAAGATATTTGATTTAAAATTTTTAAATAAGAGGGTGCTTATTTATAATAGAATATAGTACTCTAAATTTTTATAAAACCAAATAATTTTTTATTAATAGCTATTTGTAAAAAAACTTACTTGCATTATAATAGATTCTTTTGGTACAAAAATATATTTTATAAAAATTAATTAATAAAAAATTATCTGATTTTTATTTTTTTATTTTTTTTTAATTAAAGTGCCCATCTTGGGACTTAGAAATTTTATTCAAGATATTAGGGCCGTCGGTATCCTCTAGAGGAAATACTGGCATTTGTTACATAGACGAGAATACATCTAGCCACACGTACACTTTTGGTGTCTAATTTATGTGTCCAATATATGTCCGATATCTTGCATAAACTCTACACATATTGGGTATATGTATAAATATATCTTACACTAGCTGCCATATCTGCATTCCAACTATAGGAATTGCCTATTTAAACCCTCTGATCCACTTAGACAAGGATATATCTAGCCACATATACACTTTTGGTGTCTAATTTAAGTGGTCCGCCCAAGGGTTCCACACTAGCTGCTATATCTGCAACCCAACTATGGGAATTGCCTATTTAAACCCTCTGATCCATGTTCCTCCTGCCAACCCATCTTGTATCACCAGAACAGGCCCGTTACATAAGTCAGTCAGCCAGTTCCGGATACTTATCCATTGCCTTAAGACCCAGCTGGGTATTCCCAGTTCTGTTATCCTCGACAGGAGACTTGGTAGAGCGGTACCTGTCCCATATCAGGTATTCACTTACACTTCAGTACTTATCACTATGACCGAGGCCAATACTTGCGAGACAGGGTTACCCCTGTTCTCTTACCAATACCTACTTCTGCACTTGTAAGGTTTGCTCCAACCCGGTACCCACCATCACTGTTCTACCGGTTCTTTACCGGTTTTCCCAGACTTCCAATCCAGTTGGCCCAGAAGGATTGATCTACCCAGCATTAGGTGCCATCATGGTTTCCCCCCCCCTGGTACCTAATTCTATAACATAGGACCTTTTCCTCCGGTACCCGATTCGGCAGCCAGATTAGTAGACCTTGTCCCTGAGGTCGACGTCCGGTACTTCAGCTCTGGTCCAATATTCCAGTTTTGGTAGCACCGTCAAAGATCTTTGCTATCTTCTTACTCGGGTCTTGCCAAATGGGTTTCTGTTTTCCTGGTTCCTTGGAGTTGTTTGTATCATGAGATACAACTTCATCTGAAAGCTCCCATTCGAGATGGTAACCAAGGACTACAGGTAATGTACCCAACCGATCGACAGGAAACAGTTACGGAACACAGGTCTATTTTTAAAGCATCGTTAGTGGGATTTGAACCCTAGACCTGCCACTTGGGGGTGCCAACTTACCAACTTCTCTAAGTCAGCACACACTTTTATTTGATTTTTATGAAAATTTGAGAATCTGATTTACTTAATAAAAAATTTGTTAACAATGCATCAAGGTTATTTTTTTAGTCTTTTAAAATTTAATATTTTATTGCTTGTAACTTGTAATATAGTGATTTGAATAAAATGATTCTGGTACCATTCAACTTGTCTCATTAAAATGAATTGAGTAGTACCAAAATTATTTAATTCTGATTGCTAGATCATGAGAAATTACATGTGTATCATAATTGGTACATGTACTTTTATTGATTATTTTGAACAACAAGCAGATATAGAATTTAAAGTTAAAGATTTGCATACTAGTGCTCCAATGGTCTAAAGTCTGCAAACTGGTCTAAGTCTAAATATATTTATATATATTTTTGGTGCTAAACAAGTTTACTTAGTGCATAAAGTTAGAATTAATTAGTAAATTTATAAGATTGGGTTAATATATATGTACCCAAAAGTACTTATACCCATATTATGTGATCTATAAATCACTACCAAAATTCAAGATCAGGTATAATGTTACATGATTAGAAAAATTCAAACAAATGTTCGTTTTGACAAAAATCGATTATTTTGCAAGAAATTGCATACTAACATACTAAACCACCTACTGTGCATTAATAAAAAGATTTCTTTGAGCGATTTTACTATATAGTGCTCTAAACCCAAATCCAAACATAAGTCTTACCAGGACTCCGAATAAACTATGTGAAGTTATATTTGAGCATCATAGTAAAAATTTTTTTGGTTAGCACTTTTGGTTTGGTATATATAAGCACATTTCAAATATTAGTTCAAACTTTTCAAACTTTTACTCATTTCTATTTTTGCATTTATTACACACAGATTTTTTATTAACATATTTCAAATATAAGATTTATAAAAATTACCC
>QKWP01000003.1:676390-705198 GCA_003550325.1 Gigaspora rosea | reverse complement strand
AAAAAAAAAAAAAAAAAAAAAAAAAAAAAAAGAAAAGAAAAAGGAAAGAAAACCAAAAAATTTTCTAAAAAAAAAGAAAAACCTTCAAAAAATTTTTAACAAATTTTTTATGCCCATATAATTCATATCCTAATATAGATCACAAATATATATTTCTTAAAACTTAAAAAAAAAAACCATTTTGATTAATTTTTATCCAATTTTTGCATTTTTTAGATTTTTGCATTTTTTAGATTTTTGCATTTTTCTATTTTTGCATTTATTACACACAGATTTTTTATTAACATATTTCAAATATAAGATTTATAAAAATTACCCATTTATATAACCTTTTCTCCAATACCACTTTTCAAATATAACCTTTTTTAAAAAATGGCCCTCTATTAGCAATTTTTCAAATATGATAATATAGATTGTTTGGGGTCCCTGTCTTACCCTAATTCTAACCTAATTATAAACAATATCAGCATTACTATTTTTTATATAATACAGTATAATCAAAATAATAGGTATGGTGCACCAATCACTTCACATCAAATGTGCCAAATTTGGGTATATATAATGCTTTTTAGCCAATCAGAATGCGTTATATACTTATTCTGATTGGATAAAAAAAATAAAAAAAATTTTTTTAAATTTTTTTATATTTAACGCCAAAATTTTGAAAGCATAATAGCTTTAAACACTTATAACTTTAATTTATAAACTTTTTTAAATATTCTAACCAATAATTTGGAAAGTGCTAATGAAAAACAATAGTTTTTATCAGTTATATTTTTAAAAAATATTTAAAACTTAAGATTTTTAGATTTATTAAAATATACGTAATTTTTGATAAGAAGTGACTTGGCGCACTATACAAAAAATTTAATATACTCTACAGATATATTTATATTAATTATATAAGATTTTATGGAATTTTATTAATAAAATTTAATAAAATCTTATAATTTACAAATTTTTATTAATATAACTTTATACTAAGTAAACTTGTTCAGATCAAAAAGCATATTAATTAGCAAAATTATTTTATTGTACTTGAAATTTAGAGAATAGATGCATAATTTTGGATTTTTGATCAAAAAGTTAAATTTAAACATCTTTTCTTCAAATTTCAAGTAGAAAAAAACTATACTGCTGATTTAATATATATTTTTATATTTTAAGCAAGTTTACTTAGTGCTTTAAGTTAGAATTTAAGTTAGAATTAATTATTAAAAGTTTGTAAATTATAACAGTCATAGGACATGTCTCCTTAAGGGTAAAGGATATATAGATCACTTATCATATGATTTTGGTAGTACAAATAATTTTATATAAAAATTAAAAATATGCTACTAATAAAACTTTTTATATTAACGTTTAATTTTTGTTAAATTTTTAATTTGTAGATTAAAACATGCTCTTTCTAATAATATAAATTTTAATAATAAAATATTTTTATAAAAATATACTTGAATATATAGTAAAGTTCTTCATAGTCAATCCAAATTTTCTGTAGTTATACAAAATAGTTAATTTAGATTGGTTAAATTATATTTGGTGTTACACATAGAGGTTGGAACCAGTTTTAATAATTCGGGTTTATCACGTGAATTTTGTGATATTTTAGAATTTAATCCAATTAAATTTTAATAAATTCTAAAATATCACAAAATTTACGTAATAAACCCGAATTATTAAAAACTGTTCCAACCTCTAGTATACATTAACATAGCCCTTTTTTTATGGATGCATCAGTTCTAAAAAAGACCGGTCCAGGACCAGTCCTGGACCAGGACCAATAAGGACTGTGGGACCATTAAAGGACCAGTTCTGGAACTGGTCCTTGTAAACATAATTGTGATATTTGTATTACCCAATTAAATTTCTTGATCAGGTATACCATAGATCATATGATTTTGTTTACATCTAACAGTAAATAATTACATCATTTTTGGCCAATAAAATCTTATGCATTAAGATTGACGTAATCATTAAAGGACCATTATAGGACCAAAGGACCAGACCTGACCGGGACCATAAACACTATGATAACGGTCCTCTTAGGGACCGGACCGGACCAGACCAGACTGATGCAACTCTACCTTTTTTGCAATTTATTGAAAATTGAATTTTTATAAATTTTAATATACCATATTTACTTGAAATAATGCACATGGGTGTTATTCCGAAAATTGCATTTTTTTTAAAATAGCATATTGGTTTCAAAATAACACCCATGTGCATCCCAATATAACGCACACTCCAAATGCTGAATTAATAATCTGCTGAAATAATGAATTCAAATAACAAGCAGAAATAAGAATTTTTTAGTCAAAAAATCTGAATAAAATTAAGAAATACAGGTTTTATATGCATCACACATATATAACACAATTTTTTTTAAAAATTAGGCTTTACCCCGAAATAACGCCCATGTGCATACTTGAAATAATGTGCATCCCCTCGAAATAATGCACAGGTGTGCGTTATTTTGAGTAAATATGGTAATCGATATTTTTCAATTATAAATGAAAGTGCAATGTAATTTTTTAAAAAAACTTTTGTATAAAAAAGTCGCCTGTACCAAGGTATTGGATAAACGGGTTGGCAATGAACTAGCATCTAAAAAACAATTGTTTGTGAGAATTTTTATGCTTGTGAGAATTTTTATGCAGTGCAAGCACTTATTAGTGCAGGTGATACAAATCCAAAAAGGGAAATTAGCCAATCGGAGAACGTAAAATGTGATGATCCCAGATCAGCCCGACACGTGAGCAAAGCGAAGAAAAACACAAAAAAAAAAGAGAAAATACAAGAAAACGAGTGTATAAACCTTTCTTGGTGCACTAATTAAAAATGACGGGAATGAAATTTTACATATAATAGTCATCACTCTAACTAGAGGTCTGACTCGATGAATACTATTCACTGAATATTCACTGAATATTCGAATATTTGAATATATAATTTTTCACTAAATGAATATTCAAATACTTAAAATTTCACTGAATATATTCATTGAATATTCATTGAATATATATATATATATTAATATATATAATTTTATAATTTTATTTTATTTTTTAATAATTTATTTGCAATTTTATTGGCTAATTTAAGTGAGATATTATATAAGTTTTTAAAATTGAAATATATTTAATATTTAATGAATATTCAGTGAATATTCATTGAATATTTTCAAAATATTTGAACGAATATTCGAATAAAAAAATATTGAACAAATGAATATTCGAATACTTATTTTTTGAACGAGTCAGACCTCTAACTCTAACCCTATAGCTTCTAACGTTAAGACCCTAACCCTACCCTAACCCTAAAATTTTAATTTCACGAACTTTATACGTTGAATTTCCTTTTTAGGTTTGTACCACCCGCACAAATAAGTAAATCCCGTATCGGGTGTGCACGTATGTACGTCGACGTCAGTGTCACGCGCCGGACGATCTTCATTTCCGACCCGAGTTTGTCACGTGAGCTTCATCATCAGCCAACTTCAGCATCAGCCGTGATAAACCTAAAATCTTCATTAGTTTTTTTCTTCCATAAACGCTTTTCCAATCTACTTATTAATATATATATATAGCTCATCTCTTGCTGCAAAGTTCAAAATTCTCGTGGCATCTTCCTATTTTAATGTTCACATTTCAGTAACTATTCAAACATTATCACTGCAAAGTGTAAAAATCCTAGGCTTCAGCTTAAGTCGCCTTCAATTAATTAAAATGCAAATGCAGGTTCATAATTTTCTATTATTCTGTTGCAAATATGAACGGTAATAAAAAAGCAAACTTTACTTATTCATGTGGCAATTACATAATCAATCCTTGGCCAATCAAATAATTAGATAGAAGTACCCTGAATTTACCCCTTAATGTTAATGAATTAGTCGATTAAACCAATGGCTTCCGTTATTAAAGGGCTTAAAACTTGATTAGAATGAAATAGATTCAGGTATGTTTTTGGTTTCGATTACACCTATTCTTATCATCTCGTAGTGATGCGTCGTTCAAATTTAGAATTTACCTTTGATACCAGTACTTAGCTTTATCTAGATCTCTTGTTATTCCAATTCCAATTCGATAACATTCTGCACCTCATCTTTATAGATAAATAAACGCATTATCTGTTATGCTCATCCTTTTTAACTCCATTTTCATGTTTATAAAATATCCAACTTTATATGTTCCTCTGCAGGTTTTCGATAATAAACGAACGCCTAATACTTAATGTTTGAATGCATTCTTTTTTAACTCTTATTTCATTCATAACAACGTCCAAAATTATATAATGTCTCAGATTAAAAACTTGAAGACAAATGTACATACATCATCAGGTATTATATGTTTTCCATATTATAGTATTACAAGTCTTTATATGACTTCTTGGTATCACTTCGTTCAGCATCGCCAAGAGATCAGAATCAGTTAACATAAAAAGCTTTAAGCCAAATTAAAGTGATTTTGATAAATTTGTTTGTAATTATAAAAATCGGATAAACGGATGAAACATAAAAACATTTTATTATTTATATTGTAGTTGATAAGTTAGGCTTTTTTTATCATGATTCAAATAATTTATTTCAATAACAAGATAATTAAACTTTAAATATATTTTCTAAATAAATTTATTAGTGTAAAAATATATCAACGATAGACAATACATAAAAAACTAAAACTTATTTATATTTACATGAAAAATTAAAAGCCTATAATTGATATAATAAAAGAATATAACTCATACAATTTAAATTGATTGGGATGCAATTTGACAAAATCTATATACTTCAAATTTTTTTTGTGATGATTGCTCAGTGGTATAATAAAGAATAAAAAAAAAAAGTTCTAAAATATATCGGTGATGATCGATTATGCTTATATTGTTTTACATAATGTGCATATTAATTTTTGTGGTGTTAAACATAATTAATACGTTTAATATCATTACACATTCGCATATAATATTGAAACTCACCGATTATTTGACTATTATATAATTTCTAATAAAGTAATACCGGTATATACTTTAATATATACTTTAATAAGATATTCCGAGTTTTTTGCACATAGCAATAGCATTATGTTGATCCTTCTTAGCAGCCATTTTCAAATACTTGGAACCGATTTCTTGATCTTTTATTACACCTTTTCCAATCCAATAGGCACTTCCAACATTATACATAGCTGTAGGATTTCCATTATCAGCAGCTAATTTTAAGTATCTCATAGCTTCATCCCAATTAACAGGAACACCGTCTCCTTGCCACAAACAGAAACCATATCGGAGTTGAGCCTCAACTTTACCATGATCAGCAGCTTCCTTAAACAATATTGCAGCACGTTGAAGATTTGCTTGACGATTTTCTTTATGTTCAGGAAGAATGGAATGATATAAATAATAACCGACCCAGTATTTTGCCATTATATCACCTTGCTCAGCGTAAAATTTAAAGCTTTCCCATGCTTTTTGTTTATTTCCATCGGGTTTTCGATGTTCTTCAATTGCTTGATCTACGCTCATAATACCAGTATCAAAATCATCAAGTATAAAAGCATCTTCAAATTCATCTCCTATAGGTAGAGTTTCTTTCTTTTCGTCTTTGTGATGGTATTCATAAAGAGCTGAGAATATTTTGGCAATTGTTGGACGGAAATCTGGATTATGATTCAGAGCTTTAAATATATATAGAATTAATATAAGAATTATAATTAAAAAATTAAATTTATGCCAATGTAATAATAATAATAAAAATAATAATAATAATAAAAATAATAATAATAATAATAATAATAATAATAATAGTAATAATAATAATAATAGTACCTGCATATGCAGTATCCTGCCAAACTTTAGGTACGTTTGAAGAAAATGGTTCACGATATTTTTCTTTAACAACTTTGTCTCGAATAGTCTGTAAATCTATTCCTAATCTGGTATAAGGTATTTCTTCTTCAGCCATTTCCCATAAAAGGGCACCTAAACTAAAATAATTAATTCAAATTAATATGTAATCAAATTTAGAATAAATATAATTACGTTAAATTTGGATAATATTTTGGATGTACCTATAAATTTCACATTTAACATTATAACGTGTTTTATCTCCGTGTTCTAATTTCTCAGGTGCCATATATCTCACATTCTCAAGATTAACTTGAATATTTCTGGTAATATCTCCAAACCTACGACTTAGTCCAAAATTAGCAATTTTAGCCTTGTGATCTTTATTTATTAATATATTTGCACCTCTAATGTCGTGATGTAAAATCTATGATAAATTTAATTAAAGTTAGTAACATAATTTTTATTTAATATTTTAATATTATTAAATAAATAAAATTATATATACCTCAACAGCATTTAAAAAGGCAATTCCACGACAAATATCAATGGCAAATTCAAATCTTTTACTCCAATCTAATTTATGAGATTTGTAATATTCGCGTAAATTACCATTCTCCATCCACTCAGTAACCAGATAAAGTTTTGTTGCATCAGTAGTAGTTTCAGCTATTCCATAAAACCTAATAATGTGTTCTGAATCTTTCAATTCTTTAAGAATAGCAACTTGCTGACTAAGATCTTTTTTTTGATCATCGGTGATTTGAGGAATTTCTTTAAAAGCATAGTGTAAAAGGAATATATTATTCCATCTACAATGTATGGTTTTACCACGTGGTAGGATGTCGAATCTAGGTTCATAATCGTCTAATTTTAAAAAGGATCGTTCTTCAATTGAGACTTCGGTCCCTTTACGTAAATTCCGTTGATAACTAACGTTTAAATCCCTAATCCTTTTGATGTTTGTTAAGGTATTTTTCTCTTTACTGTCAGACATTTCAGACATAAACTATAATAGATGCAACGATTTAGTAATCATTTGCATTAAACATAGATTTAAATACAGAATGTAATTTATAATAATCGCCAGAGATTATATATACCAAAGATTATATATAACATACCTTTCTCATTTCTAGCAAATCTGCCCTAATAATTTGGATTTGATACTGCATCTCAGATTCATGTCTTTTCGTCTCTTCAAGATGTTGAATTGTTTTATCACTTTGTGCTTTCAACTCTTCGGCATCTTTATTTAGATTCTCAAGATGTTGAATTGATTTATCACTTTGTGCTTTCAACTCTCCATTTTGAGTTTTCAAATCATTAGTATCAACAGATATTCTCTGGAGATACAAAATCACATCCCTATTCATTGCAAAATTTAAAGAACTCAAATACCCATCAAACCTATTCGACAAATCTTTATACTTTTGTATAATATTATTAGAATTAAAGAAGGTGCCAAATGAACCGAGTTGAGAAACATCAGCAACAAATTTTCTAATATCAAGCATGCATTTTACAAAATCCTTTATAAGTTGAAGATTAGCTCCTTCCTTAAAAAATTCTTGATTATCTTGTTTTCGAATTTCTAAATCTTTTATAGCAGCGACGGCAGCATTTACTCGCCTGGTTAAATAATTACATAAAGCTTTATTATGTTCAGCTTTTTGATATAACGTTACAATATCTTCCCCTAATTTTAAAAATATTTCTATTAATGGTGCGAAAGGTACAAAACTTTCTGATGCTTCTGCAGCACTAGTCAGAGCTCTGAAAACTACTTCTGCTGTGCTAGGGGCAAATTGATTTCCTTCGGATTTCGTTTCTTCATAGTCCATTGCCACAACAGACTCCCCTCCTTCATTCAACAAATAACTTAAATCGGACATTTTTACAAAAGTTTTTTTCTTTTATTTTTCACACAAAATTCTTATAAAAATTTTTCGTAGATTTTAAAAAATATGAAAAAATCGCCGATTTAACCACTGCATATATAGATATATATAGATTTTTGCAAAGATCATCACGTATACAAATGTATGACAAGTGCATAACAAAGACACAAAGAAATTTCTCTGGATTATTCTTTCGCACTTCTAATTCCGGGAATAAACTCATCGGAATATTCTAAAATTCTTTAAAATCTTTTTTAAAAAATTGATACACATTTAAAATGGTCGTACGGTTGAAATTTCCGTTACCGGTTAGCCATCCGGCAACCTACTGGCTAAGGCACATGATGCATATTAATTTTGTCATCCCATTTTTATAATAGGCTAAGCCCATTAAATTTTCCTTTTTGAGATTCTTGCTTCAAGACAAAACAAAAATTTCTATATTTGATATAAGTCAATATTAAAAAATGAAACCCAATTTTTATTTTATTAAAAAATATGCGAATGATAAATTTTCAATCTTTTTAAATTAGTATACTATTTGTTAAAAAATATTCAAAATAGAAAATTCTTTTTAAACTATTATGTTCTTGTTAGAACAATTCAAACTAAAACGCTTTTTTGAAAATTACTTCATATTACCGTTAATACCTATAAAAGCATTTATTTTCCAATCGTTTATGCTATTTGTTCCGTAAAAAGGACTTTTCATAATAATAATAGTTGAGTACTGTATGTATAGTACGTACGTACTAAACTGGTACCAATATTATATGAATGCAATTAAAACCCACAAATAATGATTTAAATTTTTAACGTTTCGGTCTTAACCGCATAGAAAGTCCCGATTTGATTCAAGTATGATAACGATAAAAACTTAAAACTAGTACGTACGTACGTACTTACATGGTTTTACTTGGCTGCATTTATATCTGATATTATCAATTTATGTATTACCTGTGTATTAATGCTAAGTTATGCATGTACTGTATTACGATACAATATCAAAATTTTCAATATTGTATACTTTTAAAAGTAAATGAATCAATGACAAACCCACACGTAATTTTTCTAACGCCCAAACTTCCAAATGTCTCATATATTACCTGTATCATACATGAATGTATGCCTTAAGCATATACCTTATTTCGCACACCTATGTGTTATTCTGAGCATATAAAATGCGCACAGGTGCAATTTCTGAAATAAGGCGTCAAAGAACTCGATACGTATATGAAATACTTGACCTTATATGGTGTGCACATTATTCATGACGTCATTTCGAAATGCTATTTTTAGGAAACACGATTTAGTAGTAATATCCTGACTGTTGGACGTTATTTCGCGGATATACTGTAAGATAAATTACGAAATTTACACTTTTATAATATTGCTACTTCAGAACTTTTTGTCATAAGTTAGTGTGAGGATACTATTTTATTAAAAATTTATTATACAACCTCTTTGATTACCGGTATATAATGGGCTCAAAAATATATTATGAAGGAATTTAAATCATAATTTTTTTTTCTCAACATAAGATACGTATAATGAACCAATTTTTCTCTAAAATCAAATACATTAAGTTTCTTTTTATTTGTTAATTACATATAAAAAATTTTAAGCTGCATAATTTGCAATTTTGTACGTACGTGCGTACAACGTATGTAGGGTACAAATATAGAATCTTGTTTAACACTTTACTAATATATACAGATTAAATTCTTTATTATGAACTTTAAGCAGTGTAAAATTATAAATTACGTAGCTACACACCACTGACATGGTTAAAGGATGCACGATAAATGCTAATTATCACAGATTATCGGTAGAACTAACTTATTTTAGAGAACGTTCATTGTTAGAGTTTTGGAGCCTGAAAATGATTGGCGTAATATCATATTCGAATTGTGTTACTATTACTTTTGTCTGCAGCAATCGTATCACTTAGGATTGAAGTAAAATTTATGCGTAACCATCTTTATGATTTACATTTATCATAACGATAAATTTTCTTAATACTGTAGTATAAATTTCTATTTGAAAAATCATTTAATAAATAAAAGTTCAGCAAGCTCTAATAAAATTTAAACTGCTATAAGTTTTGTCTTTAATATTGCTAAGAATTGGATTCATTGATCACTCATGTATTAATGAATAAAAAACATTAATTATCAAAAACATTTAGTCGATCCGTTTCGATGATTAATGCTTGAATGAATGCTATAAATAGCAGGATTCATTCTCTTTAACCACTAAAATGCTTAGCGGTTCTCGGAATAAGACAATAATACGATGAAAAACGTCAGTAGTAACGGAAATTGATGCATGATACGTCATATTATAATAAACTTATACTAAATGAAGTTATGAGAATATTATCCCTTGTTCCTGAGATATCAGCATTTATATGAAAGTAAAATTGGGTTGAAACTATCTTAGGAATTGTCAATAATTTCAGACTTGCATGCTAACTAGTTCGCATAATCATTTATTCATTCTTGAATTACATAATATAAATGGATTACTTGTATTGTTTAGATCCGGCACATCCGGACACTTTTGTCCGTCTGCAATTTTATAAATTTGGATGACAATTTGATTTATCCGAGTATCACTGTATCGGACTAAAAATCAAACTGAGTACAGTATTTGATAACCATTTGTCTCTGTATATAATAAAATTTATCCCTTTTTTTGTATTTGTTGAAAAATAAAATAAACCTTACTTTTTTTAGTATTTGCCCGTTGAATATTTTCAAGAATGTTATTATCGGACAATTTGATGATTGATTATGTTCATTGATCGTTTTCAAATTGTCAAAAGGTTCAATATTTATGATCTTTTTTCTAACCATTTGAAGATAAATTTAAATAATTTTAATGAAATATAAATTTATAACCTTAAGCAAGTAACATTCACTAGTCTTTTTTAAATTAGCATATTTCAAAGTCAACTTTGACTTATTGATCAAATCAAAATTGCTTCTGCACTGATAACACATAGAGTACAGCGAAATTTTTTTTGCTTTGGAATTGATTATTAAACTTTTTTTTATTTATGATAGAATTTTTATAAAGCTTGTTAATTGATGCCAGATAATTGATAGCATTAATAAAAATAAACTTGCAAATAAACAATTTATTTGCGTTAATAATATCTTTTCAACACAAATTCCGTGAATTGTCACCCTGTTGTATTGGTGGTTTCAAAATTAAAACTAGAGAATTTTAATTTATTTTTTCGAATTATAATTCAACATGATAAAAAAATTATTTAAAAAATCTTACTTATTTTCGAAATGCGCATTTATTCGTTAATTTGATAATAATTCAAAGTGTTTGTGATTAGCAAATCCATAGGCATGTGCATCATGTCTTTGCTAGCTTCTTGAAATCACCACGGAATTGTTTCACACAATATATAGCTTATATGCGAAACCAATTGACAGTCCCGATCATTTGCATCCACGTACGTGAATTTCTGGATGTGTTGTTCATGGATGTTAACGGACACAGTCAACTTCATGACCCTAAGGTCTTCAGTTTTTCGAGGTACGGTCTCAAAGGATTTTATGAGTTCCATACATATTTTCCTAGTGGTCTTGTCAGCCTTTCTTATTTTTTTTTCAAAGAAACGCCTGCAGTGCTTGTGTTGTTTCTTCATCTTTTTTCTAGACTTAAACATGAGTCTTTAAGTATAAATTTAACCCTTACATGAGTGCTAGCCAAAGCATCATTTATACCACATAAATTATTACTTATCCTTCTTCCTTGAACCACATTATTTGAATAGTTTACTCCGTTTCCTTTATATCTATCCAGTAACGCTTCAGAAAAAAAAAATGGATAGCATGAAGAAATTTTGCTATTCTCAGACAATATTTTGATAGCTTTTATCAACGAGTTTGCAACGTCGCAAACTTCTTGGGTGTATTTGGATCGTTGTAGAAGAAGAGAAAGGCTTTGCATAAGCGATAAGGACGAAATTATTTTCGTACAGTACTTCTTTTGACAAAAGGCCTGAAACTGCTGAAGATCCAATGCTAGACATTTTCACTTGAAGTTTTTCTAAAACACGAAATAAAAATACATATGGGTTAACTAGAATTTTTTTTTTTTTGAGTAAAACCAAAAGTCTAATTTTGGATATGTCGATCCTCGATCTTTACAGAACTGACATATTCTTATTTAATCCTAGAGGATTTGATTTTCGCTGGAAGTTTTTGAATCTTCCAGGAATTTCGCCTTTTGCTGGAGGTTAAATACAAACAGTTAACTTAATATTTTGCTTAAATTTTATTCCAATTTTATACCAATCGTAAAAAGACCTACGTATGTACGTACCGTAAACGGCCATATAAAAGACCCAGGTCTGTTACATTTTCCCAATTTTAAACCCGATAGTAGACCCGGGGGTCTATTGTACGGATATGGGTCTGATAATCGGGGGATTTTATGCGGGGTCTAATACCGGGGTCTAGTACCGGGCAACATATATATAGCACTATTGGCACAAGTAAAACGAATTACATTTTATTTCAAGCTATCCGAATGTTTAATGCAATATAATGAATAACACGACATAATAAAGACAAGAACAAATTTATTTTTATCTGTGAACTTAAGCCTGGCGGTCTATATTTATTTAGGCAAATTGTAAAAATCCGATATTACCAGTAAAAATCAAACCTACAAAAGCGATAAAAAAATATTTTAGAAAAATTCGAACCAAAAAATAAATAGAAATCAATAAAAATAAATAAAAATCGAATATAAAAAATTCTTAAACCGATATTGTAAGATTTTTTTTTTACTATTTATTAAAATACAACCTTTTTTTAGAGTACCGTATTAATCTTGCTATTACCGGTACTTACAAAATTAGAAACTTGAAATTCATATAATTTCTCAATGACGATTATGAAGATGCTGATATTGACTATTGCTATGGCATAATTGACTTTTAAATATAATTAACATGTGTATTTACTACATACAAATGTTGCACAATATAATTTAAAAAAAAGGAAGGTCGTGCTTTACATTTCTATCGCCTCCAACTAAAGGTAAGAAGTAAAATAAGTACTCTATTTCAATTTTATTAATATTATTAACTAATATAGTTGAGTATTGTATCGGCATTAAAAATGGGATAAAATAGAGCAAATCTAAAGCAAGCAACAATTACAAGCAACAATTACTAAAACAAAAGAAGTTGGAATGTGCATAAAAAGTTAGCTATCATTATGTATCTTGAAAAAAATCCTACAGCAAGCAAACATCATACTGCAGAAATCTTTAATGTAACAACAAAACAACTACATGATTGGATTAAAAAAAATGAATTAAAAATTGCTCCACCTTTTGTTAGACTGTTAAATATTAGCTCATGCCCTAAATATCTGCTTTTGAAAATGAGCTTAAAACTTGGATCAGATCTTTACATTCATCTCAAAAAGTTGTAACTCAAAATATAGTCAGAACTAAAGCAAAGCAACTCACAAATGCATCACGTTTTACTTCAATTTACCCAAAGATCATGAGTGCAAGTGGAGTGACAAATGGATTTCAGGTTTTGTGCATCAAAATAAATTTAGTAATAGATGTCATACTACCATTGCACAGAAGCTGCCAGAAGATTTGGAACCTCTGAGAAAAGAATTCTTGAATTATGTATTGTTTTTCATATGCATCACAATTGCTCTCTCTCACTTATTGAAAACATGGATGAAACTCCATTAGCATTTGACATGCCTAGCAATTATACAATT
Organism: Gigaspora rosea; assembly: GCA_003550325.1. Lineage (NCBI taxonomy): Eukaryota > Fungi > Glomeromycota > Glomeromycetes > Diversisporales > Gigasporaceae > Gigaspora > Gigaspora rosea. Next base: position 691,679 of record QKWP01000003.1, on the reverse strand, counting down.
GAAGAAACTGGTGCTCATACTGTTGGGATCCATACAACTGGGTATGAAAAATCTAATTTTACAGTTGTTTTAGGCTGTTTAGTGGATGGAACAAAATTATCCCATGGTAATTTTTAAGTTAGTCAATGTACTAAGACATATATTCCTATCAGGCATTGTTATACAAACCAATCCACAAAGGTATATGAATTCTGACAAAACGATTTACTGGATTGAAAATGTTTGGAATCATTGAGCTTGCTTGTCTACTAATCCTCATTCATTACTGGTTATAGATTCATTTTGTGGTAATCTTACAGATCTGGTCAAAAACTGGTTTAATGAGAAAAATACTGATTTTGCAGTTGTTCCAGGTGGGCTCACTAATAAATTGTGACCATTAGATGTATATATCAACAAGTTTTTTAAAAACAAGGTAAAGTAGAATATATATATGTATGGTGCAAGAAGTCTAGAAACCACAATTACTCAAAATATAAACGGTGGAATTAAATACTGAATTCTAGTATAATTTGATGGTTACATTAGGATTATGCCAAGCAAATTATCAAGTAGCATATTAGCATTTTTTTAAATTATCGACTTCAATAAGGTATTTATATGCACAACTATTTTTTATTAAAAAAGTGTCACACGAATTACATCATAATTTATGCAATATCAGTGATGTTAAATGACCTGGTCATTTGAAAAATTTTTAAATGACCTCAAATGACCCTGAAATGACCGGCCATTATAGGCCATTTGAATTTTGGGTCATTTGCAAATGACTCGTGACCAAATGACCATGGTAATTTGCAAATGACCAGGGTCGTTTGAAGTTCATTTGGTTATTAGTAGTGATATAGTAGTCAAAGTCCATGCAAACTTGATGATTGACATATACGCCCGTTAACGTATTAGTACGATACGTGTTAAAGGGTAAGAGTTATAAAATTCTAGATAGCATGTAAACATGTCATCTATTTATTTCGCGGGTAATACAAACTCCTGGGAGGAAATAGCCAATCGGAGAATGCAAAATTTGACTATTCCAGGTCAGCCCGACAAAGAATCCGAACACGCGCAAAAGAAGAAAAAGGCGGAAACTAATATTTAAATTGATCTTGGTGCAATTGACGGGAATGAAATTTTACATATTGTAAGCATCACTCTAACCCTATAGTCTCTAACCTTAAGACCTAACCCTAAATTTTTATCTCACGCGCTTAGTTTATTTACAAAATTGGAGATCCTTTTTGGTTTGTATTACCCATGCAAATAAGTAAAATGCATCAACGTGTTGGGCTTAGTAGTGTTAAAAGGCACGTTAATGTGCTAGATAACATGTTAACGTGTTATATATTAAATTCAAATGTATATAAACGAATGAATTTGACTTCAAATGGGAAATTTCTACTAATTTAATTTTAATTAATTAAAACCCTTTTTTTGCTGTAAATTTGCACAATACCTGACATACTTTTTGATACGTATAATAAACTTCATAATGTATGTACGTTATGAGAGAATAAATGAACCCTCCATATAAGTATCGCAACTATACACTAGTAAGGCTAACTAAAATCAACTAAACTACTCTAACAATGGTAAGGCTTCGATTGAGGTGTGGATAGACTTGGTCTGAATAACTAGGGTCGAATAGAGCTCTAGATTATGTCACAAGGCTCTAATATGAGGCCACAGGATTAAAATCGATGGTTAAGATTCTTAACGTATTGATCACTGAATTAATCACGGTAATTTAGCACAGAACAACCCGGCTTTGTTTAAAGGTAAATATTACTTTCGAGAACTGAAGTAAATGGACTTAGAAGATTATAAATTGATCAAATCTTAGCATAAGTATTAAATATTTAATATTGAATTATTGTTGACTTCGAATTTCATAATTTAATCAAGATTTAATTAATTGTTATTTCCACCAATAAAATTCAAATGACCCAATAGGTCATTTCATTCTTGAAATGACCAAATGACCGGTCATTGGTCATTTGAGTCATTTGGGTCATTTCAGGGCATTTAACATCATTGTGCAATATTGTATTTAAGTATCGCAAATATTATCTTGATTAGATGGGTGAAGAAATCAAGAAACTAACCCTGAAAGGTTGTATTCAACAACCCGCTTATAATTTGATGGCAAAATGGATAAAACTAGCATGGGACCAAGTTGATCCTAACCTTATCAAATGGTCATTTAAGTGTTGCAGCTCAATATGGGTCCAAAGAGGATGTAATGTTTGATTATAATTGGGTAGCTAACCAAAAGTCTCGAAATGATAATGGTAATTATTCTACATCGATGTAGACAATGCAAGCGATAGTGAAAGCATTATAGATTTGACTCTAAACGATAATGACTATAATGATAATGAAAATGATAGTGGCAGTGATAGCTTGGGTGAAGAAAACAAAATGACAATACTAACGAAAATGGCTCAAATAAAGGTGATGACTATAGTATGATGATGATAATAGCGAAGATAGTGATGGCAGTGGTGAAGAAAACAGAAATGATGATAGTGATAACGAAAATAGCTCAAATGAAGGTGGTGACTTAAATGATCAAGAAGACCATGAGGGAAACACATATTATGAAGATGAAGTGATAGAGTATGTCAATTTATGGTATTAGAATTATGAAAGCTGCTGATTTAGGAATGCATTTGCGATTTATAAAGTTGGTCATTGTTATGAAAAGGGATTCGGAATTGAAAAAGACAAGAAGAAAGCTTAATAGAAAGGCAATAATTCTGTTCAGTTTATCATTTAGTAAATAATACAGTATAATAAATCACTTACAAATTTGAAAAAATCATCAGAAAATCGACCAAATAAGTATTAATTCTGTGTAATTGTTAAATAATTTATTGATTTAACTTTTTGTTGTCGTATGGGTCATTATGTAACAACCCGTGCTTTTTTTAAAAGCTTATTCGCAAGGGTAGATATGAAAATATATACCCGTGCGAATGAACTATGTTTTATAAAAGGAAAACTGAATTTAGCCTTACTTTCGTTAAATGAAGACTAACAATTAGTACCAAAATATTATTACTGGTATCGTATCCGGGTCTTTTATCATTTTAGATCCTATAGTATACCCGGGTCTTTTATCATTTTAGATTCTATAGTATACCCGGGTCTTTTATCTTTACAAAAATCTCAACCTATATAGTAGACCCGGTGATGATACATGGTGGGTCTTTTATATGGCTGTTTACGATACGTCAATTAATGATTGACGTAAATTCTGAAATTGAGAAATGATGAATGTTACTATTTAAGATGTGCCTTGATCCTCGCAGTGTAAAAATTCTCAGCGATCAATTATTTAATATATTTTGTATTAAAAATTCTAGAGTCCGCTAAATTTAAATTTAAACTTAAATTTGCCCTTATGAAGTCACTTCGCACTTCGCCGAGGCAAATCTCTAGTCGGGAGAGCTATTGACGGGAGAGTGCCGGTTCAAATCAAAATAGTAAACTATAGGAGGATAATTAAGAGAATGGTTGATGATAATAGACGGGTGGTATTAAGAGGGACGAATATTTAGGAGTGAAGGAGAGATGGAATATTCAATAAGGAAATTTAAGAGGGAGAATATCAGGGTTGAAAGACAATAGAATAAATTAAGTGAAATAATAATAATAATAAATATCATGTATATATATTATATTCAGATTTTATCGGATTATTATTTTAAAATAAGCATTTTTCATAACAAAACATATATAAAACCTACATAAATTATTGAATATTTTTAATTTTTCCTGAAAATTTTCGATTTTCTGATTATAATTTGAAAAAAATTATAACCAAGAAATCAGAAAATTTAAAAATATTCAGAAATTTATGTTTCTCATTCGTAAAAATTGTAATCTGATCTAAATCGGAAAATGTTTTTTAATATATAACTTATATATATATGGGCGATATGAAAATAAAGAATAATTAAATCAAGATGAAAATTCGATATTTATGAGTGTAGTTATTTATAAATAAGTGATCGAAGTATAGAAATCTTATTAATAGGTTTAATTACAAAATTAATTACAACCTCCACCCATTAAATAATGCCGCTTGAAGTTGTTTCTTCGGTTAACATCATTTCCTAGGACTCTCGAGAGTAAAATAATAGAACATAATAAAATGGACAAATATGGACAATTTCATTCGTTGATGTAAATCAAGTGACCGGTGGGGATGTTAACCGAATAATTAACTTTGAACGGCCTAACTATCATTTCCTCCGTTCATTCTTTTCAATACCGATCCTTCCCTCCATTCTCATTCTAAATTTACTTGCATACATTGACTCCCGACCCGATACATCCGCATCGTTTCTGAATAAACCCTTTCTCTTCAGCTGCTTTTTGACAAGTTTTATGTTCATCTTTCTCGGACATGGCATTTAATGTCGTTAGGGCAAGAGAATTGTGATAAACCTAAATTGGTGTTAAAATCTATTAGCGGAAACGGGTGTTCGTCTTTTTGGGTGATTCTATTCGTCCTTTCATTATCAATTAATATCGATCACACGTAAATATAGAATCTGGAGTCACTTTAATTCGACATTAGTATGGATGGTAATAAAAAATAATCTCGATATGTATAAGAATAACAAAATAGGAATAAAAGTATATGTATACCAAGGACGGAGTGATGAAATCATGATTGTATGCAAAATCTTGAATTTAATTGGGTCCGCATGACTTATTCAATAAATTTGGTGGATGTATTTATAACATACAAAATTGCTTATACAACTTTAATCCTTGCCATGACTTGATTACTGCTATGTTTAGAGGTAGTAGATGAATCCAGATTTATTTTTATATCCGGATTAATCCGGTTTTTAAACAAATCCGGATTCAATTTTTTGGATCAACTATATCCAGATATAATACAATCCGGATATAATATATAACCAGATACAATATACAATCTGGATACCACATATAATCCGGATACAAGATATAATCCGGATATAATATATAATCCGGTTATGTGTACTATCAAAAGAAAACATGCCATTGGGTTTCACTTATATTTTGTATCAGGCACAATCCCTAATAAATTAGATAGATTGTGTTTGGTACAAAATATAACTTAAATTCTGATGAATGAAATTATCATTGCTATTTAACCGTATATAGATTTATATCCAGATATAGATTTATATCTGGATTTAGATTTGTATCCGGATTTAGATTTATATCCAGATTAAGGGGTCGTCTAAAGCCATGTAACCACGTGACATTTTTGTGTAAATCAACCAAATGGAGTCGCGAAGTTTTGTTTACACGGATCAGCCTGAAGAAATCAAAAAAAAAAGACAAAAAAAACGCAAGAGCATAAAAACGGATTCTAAACCTATCTTGGGCCATTAATAAAAAATGTCGGGAAGGTAATTTTACCTATATTGATCCTAACCCTGACCTAATGCTAAACAGTCTCTAATACGAATTTTAACTAAAATTTTAAAAAAATCACGTGGGTACATGGCTTTAGCCATCCTCCAGATTAATCCAAATATATTTATATCCGGATTTAAATAAAATTAATCCAGATTTGTTTTTTTTTAATTCTAGTTATATCTGGATTGAAAAAACTATCTTGGTTCTAACTCTAGCTATGTTTTTGTACACATGTGAATAAATTTTCTAAATTTCTGTTTCAAGGTTTAAAGTAACCATTATAAAAAATTTTAAAAATTTTTTTTATTAAATTAAATTAGTTAAATAAATAACTATTATTGACTATTATATGAGAAGTCACTTGGTGCAGTATTTTTATATAAATCTACTATATATAAATATCAAAGTTTAAATGAGGTTGCAACCTCTTTTAACAAAGTTTTGGTTCTTGGCAAACAAGTTCTTTGCTTTAGTTTTTATAGAATACAAATGTACAATATTACTATATTGTTAATGTACCCATATTTTCATTTAAAAAAATTGAGACAAGGTTTGCTTTTCTAATAAAAATAAAAATTATAAATAAATTGAATTTAGTATAGCATTTAGATTAAACCTAGTATTTTTTTTTAAAAAAATAGGCATTATTATGAGTACAGTCGACTCTCTCTAAGTGCAGCTTACTGGGACCTATAAATTTTTTATAAGTAAAAAAAAACAATCCTGCACTTAGAAAGAACCTGCATTTAGAGAATATAAATTTATTATGTCTTTATATAGCTTGAGACCAAAACCAAACATGCATTTGAAGAGAATTTAATATGACCTACACTTAGAGAATGTGCACTTAGAGAAAGTTGAATGTATATAAAAATTTTTGCTTATATATATATATTTTTTTTGCAAACTTAATTTCTAGTCTTATTATATAAATAAAAACACATAGTAACTAGTTACTCCACTTAACAATAAAGATTGGAATTGGTTAAAAAATTTGAGTATTATATTAAAATTTGAGTTTATCACATATTTATCCAAATAAAGTCTAAAATATCCTTAAATTTATATGATAAAATTTTCAATCAGGTTTCAACTTTTACTTGATAATGTACAATTTTGCTATATAGTATTTAAGAATAATATAGTAGTACAATTAAATTTTTTAGATTGAGTTCAATTTACAATTTTATATTCAAATTTATTTTATTATTTCTATTTATTATTTGCTATTTCTTTTTATATATTGATATTATTTCTAACAAAATTGTATAGATCTGAATTCAACTAAAACAAAATTATAGTAAGAAAAATATATTTGTATAGGTTCTTATCTCTTAATGTGTAGGATAGGTACAGGCAAATTTGCCTGCAAAAAGTTATATAATATTTTTAAAAAATTTTTTTATAAATATTATTTAAAACTTTTGGTATAATATTCTTTTAGATTTATATTTTGTTTTTAAATGATAAATTACAATAAATAACTTTAGTTTATATAAATTTATACAAGTTAAAATTAATCTATTATGTTATAAAATTAAAGAAATATTTGAAGTATTAAAAATTTTAAATACATTTGATCCCTAAATTATTATTAAAACTTTTATTTTAAGTTTTATTAAAAATAAAAAATTACCATTTTTCAAAAAAAAAGTTAAAATTGGTCTAAAAGTATTATATTTATATATATTGAAATTATTGTTAATATATTAAAAATCTTAAACCTTGAATAACTTTTGATCTTCTGATCCATTTTGGATACTTTAACTACCAAAATAATTGTCTCAGTAAGAGAATTCTAATAAATCCAAAATCTTAAAATTCAATTACAGGATTCTAAGATTAATAAAGATTTGTAAAGTAAATAAATCATTATCAATCTTGGGATTCTGCAATTGGATTTAGTAATTTTAGCTCATTAGAATTGTCTATATATATGATTATTTTGGTAATTAAATCATCCAAAATGGATCAGTGAATCAAAAGTTATTTACTGTTAAGATTTTTAATATTTTGATATAATATTATATATAGGCAAAAATATAATTTTTAGTTAGTAAAAATTTTTAATATTACAAAATTTAAAACTTTGCCAAAGTACTGTATAAAGCTAACTGGATTAGTTTAAATTGTTTTAGGGGACCTCACTTATTTACTTTTTTAGCAATAGTGCAAAAAATAAATTTGGCAGACAAATTTGACTACAAGACATATTAAAAGATAATATTTGACCAAGGGTTTAGACAATTTTTAAATTTTATTTTTATTTTACATTTATTATAAAACACACCTATAGTAGTTTTGTACCTATCATATATTTTTTAGATTTTTCTAAGATTTGAATATAAACAATTTTTAACAAAAAATTTACATATTAGCATTAATACTAAGATTAAAGTTAGAATTTGTGAAGGGTTTTTAGAAGTGTAAAGCATATTTACTTAGAACATCTTGCACTAATTAATTAGCCAGTTTTTGGGATAATATATATAGTATTTAGGTTTAAAATACCATAGGTGCATTTTAGCAAACATATTATTTTATTTTCTTTTTTTATTAGTAAATTATATATTAAATTTTATGCTAAGAATTTGTTATAATTATGGTTAGTTATAGTTATATATATTTATTTATACTATTGTAAGCTTGACTTCTAGTATTGCATAAATAGATTTTTAGTATAAATTATTCACAACTTGTGCATTAATGTTGTATAGGGCTAGATACAAATAATGCTTCTACAGACCAAGACTGGACCAGACTTTTGTTAAATTTGAGTCTGGCTAATTACTGAATTTGGAGTGAAGCAGTGCTAATTGACCAATTTCATACAGGCTTGTATGAAAATGTAAGAGATTTGCTCCTTAAAGTAGCTAATTCTGATTCTCTTAATAATGCCATAATGAAAGCTATGAGGTATGATAATTGACTTTTTGAACAAAAACAGGAGCACTTCTCTAATTTCAGTAGAAATTTGAACCAATCTCAATCCACTGATACCAATCAATCTCTAGGCCCAGAACTAATGTGATGCATATTAACTTTGCTCAATCTAAGAATTTATCTAAAGCAGAGAAAAATCATTAATATATATGAATAATTTATGCCTATATTGTGGAGGCTTGAGTTAAGGATAGGAATCAATTAAAAATTTTTAGTCGATTAGTCAGTCAACTAAACCTGTTAGTCATCGACTAACTAAAAATTAACTAATCGATTAATCAACTAATCGATTAGTCGACTAATCGATTAGTCAACTAATCGACTAGTTGACTAATCAACTAGTTGATTAGTCGACTAATCGCTAGTTGATTAGTTGATTAGTTGACTAATCGACTAATCGACTAGTCGATTAGTTAATTAGTCAATTAATCGATTAGTTGATTAATTGGCTAGTTAATAAATATACAAAAAAAATGAATACCAGAAATATAGCAATGAAAATATTAAATAAATGATTAATTTTATCAACTAATTGACTAATCAATGAATTGATTAATCAACTAATCGATTAGTCAACTAATCAACTAGTCGATTAGTCGACTAATCAATTAGTCGACTAATCGATTAGTCAATTAATTGACTAATCAACTAGTCGACTAATCGACTAATTAGCTAATTGACTAATCGACTAACCAACTAATCAACTAATTGACTAATCGACTAATCGATTGACTGACTATAAAAATTTAGTCGATTAGTCGACTAATTGTTGACTAATCGACTAATGACTATATGATTCCTATTCTTAGCTTGGATCACTTAGTTAGAAATTGCCTTAAAACAAAATACTAATACTATTAGCAATAATAGAGTGAATATATAATCTATGTAGTAGCTGTAACCCAGAACAGGTCAGAAAAAGAAATGCTCTAGTAGCAATAAAGAAATGAAGCAAGTACAACTGTCCCTACAACTTTACTATTAGTTGAAACTATCAAGGCCTTCATCTTCCTAGTTTGGTTACAATTTCAGGATGGTACTAGTCTGTTAACCATGGCATTAGTGGACTTATAAGCATTATTTTGTTTTTTAGATACTTCCTTGCCCAAAAGTATTCTATACCTGTAGTTGAAAAACTTGGGAAAAATCTGTACCTCTCACAGTAGAGGTGATTGATGGAAGAGAAGTTGCATCTGAAGCTGTAACCCACAAGACAGAACTCTATAGTTTTGGTTGTAAAATTACTATGAGACAATTTCTTTCAACCTTATATCTTTTTCCCATTATAAAATTATTCTTGGTCTCTTTTGGCTAGTAAAGCACAATCCCAAAATCGATTGGCAACAACAATCTTTACCTTTCTTAAATTCCCTTGTACCAAGTACTTGACTGACTAACAAATCAGGAAGGCACTAGCTCCAGTAAATGAGAGTCAAAACTGAATCTACCTAATACAAGTTTTTCCAGTACTATTAGTACCTACACCTATTACTCAGAAGACTTTTTCTAGGAAATACCAAGAATTTAGCAATGTGTTTAGCAAAAAAAAAGCAGATCAATTACCAAAAAACAGACCTTATTACTACATTATTGATTTGCTTTCTGATGCCAACCACTATAGGGACCTATTTATAGGTTATCTAAACAAGAACTAAAGACACTTAAGCAATACATCAAAGATCATTTAGAGAAAGAATTTATTAAGACTTGCAATATTTGTGCTAGGTCAAAAGCACTATAATATAAAAGCTCAGAGCTACTATTACTCTTATCTGTTTTTTCTTGACAATAGCAATCAATTTTTATAGATTTCATTACAAATCTGCTCTTTTTTTCTGGCTATGATACCATTCTAGTAGTAGTTAATAGACTATCATAAATGGCCCATTTCATAGTATACAATAAAACTATTATGGCTGAACAAACTGCTTACCTAATTTTTTGAGAAATAATTTGTCTTCGCAGTATTCCAAAAGACATTGCCTCAGACCGTAGTCCACAATTCGCCTGTAAGTTCTAAAAACGTCTTTTTGAACTTCTCATTACCAAGATCAATTTATCATCAGTGTATAACAATCAAACAGATAGCCAAAGCAAACATGTTAATTAGGTCTTAGAGCAATACCTAAATATACTATCAACTATTATTAGAACAATTGGACAGAATTACTTACCTTCACTGAGATCACTTATAATAATTCTATGTATTCATCTACTAAACTTACTTCTTTTTTTTTACAAATTATGGTTTCATCCAATTTGATATTTATACAAGTAGTCACTTAATAGTACCTGCAGCAGAGAATAGAATCTCTAAGTTAAAAAAAATTATTACTACTCTGTGTAAAGAATTATCAACTGCTTAAAGACGCAATAAAGAAAATACTGAAAAATACTACTAAGAACATCCTCCTTATACTAATAGAGACAAGGTTTGGTTATTGTGAAGAAATATTCACACTACAAGGTCCTCAAAAAAACTGAACTTTTATCGTTTGTGACTATTTACTATTCTAAATTAGATCAACTCGGTTATAAGCCGTTTAGTCTTATCTCCTATACATAAAATACACAATATGTTTTATGCATTATTGTTAGAACTTTACCTATCAAAGTAAAATTCCTAGAAGAAAACTGGAACCATTTCAACCTATAGTAGTTGAAGGAGAAGATGAGTATGTAATTAACAAAATTGTTAACTCCAAACAAATTCGAAGAAAACTACATTACATGGCCGACTAGAAAGGGTTTGTTATTGAGAAAAAATCATAGAAATCTAAAGAGAATCTTGCTAATGCACAGAAGGCAGTAGAAAATTTTCATAGGTATTATCCTTACAAGCTCAGATCTAAGCCCAAATAGATGAAAAGTGCTTTTAAAGGAGAGAAACTGTTATAATCATAATTACGTGCACACATGATCGAATAATGTAATTATGATCATGTTCATGGGATCAATATCACCTGGTATCGAATTTAAAATCAAAAAATAGTTACAGCAGAATGAGATAATAGTATAATCAATTAGTATGTCACAAGTTAGTAGTCAGCATAACAAATATAATTAGTAATTAGAAGTATAGATAGTTAGAGCTAGTATAAATATGAACCTTTGTAAAATTAATGATCTTAGTTGCTTAATAAAAATCTTCTATTTGCTTTTTTGTATATTCATAGCCTCAATTTTTGAATTGTAACAAATACTAAACTCAAACTCAATTATAAGTTTGGTCTAAGCTGGTCAAGGTTTGCAAAATAGTTTAAATTTAAATATATATATATGTATTTATAGATACTAAACAAGTTTACTTAGGTAAGAAGTATAAATTAATTAGTAAAATTTAAAGAATCATGATATTTTGTATAATTTTATTAATAAAATTATTAATTGATAATCTGCCAGTTAACTGGAGAGTAATCATAGTGTAACTTGATGCAGATCACATATTGAAATCAATATAGGCGAAATGTAGCGTGCTTCTATCTAAAAGTTTTTTTCTTACTAAGTTAATGATACATGTCTACTAATTAAAAGTTGTAGAGCTCATCAAATCATCCAAATCAGCCTAGTGAATAGAGAGATATCATCAAAAAACAATTGGCTGACTATATGAAATTTCTATATAAACAATGTTTGTCTATAAAGATTTTATATAGCCAGTCAATAGTTTTTCGATGATATCTTACCATCCACTAGGTTGATCTGGATGATCTAACTACTGTTAGATGCATCTCAATAAGCTCTACAACTTTCAATTAGTAGACATGTGTCATTAACTTAGTAAGAAAAATACTTTTATATGAAAGCATATCACATTCACCTATGGTGATTTTTATATGTGATCTGCACCATATTACACTATGATCACTCTCCAGTTGACTAGCGGATTCTCAATTAAAAAGCTCATTTTATATAAAATTTTACTAATTGATTATAACTTATTGTACTATGTAAACTTGTTCAGAACCAAAAAATATATCAAAATAGTATATTTAATTTAATTTTTTTAAAATTTGAATAAAAAATGTTTAATTTTAAAAATTTTTATCAAAAATTCAAAATTAAGCATTTTGATGTATATTTTAAAGAAATAAATAAAATATACTAATATAATATATTTTTGGTACTAAACAAGTTTACTTAGAATGATAGGAGAATTAGATGAAACTCTTCCCATAAATCTCTATTACCAAAACTAGAACAAAAGAAAAAATTTTCCCGCGACAATATTCTGAAATTTTACTAAGTAACTTGATACTCAGCTCCTAAGTAGAGTTGTTCAGCACCCAAATATTGATCTAAAAGAGGTGCATTTTCTACAAAAAGGTCTAAATTTACCCAAATAAAAGTGATTAACTCAAAAATAGACAACAAGTCAGTTTTTTCGCCATCCGGCAACAACGGTCCTAAGGACCACTCAATATTAGATAACAAAAAACATTTTGACACCTCAGTTTTAAGTAAAAACACAAAAAAACCCAAACCAAAACACCCCCTCACACCAAAACCCGCACTAGAAACTATGTCTACAAGCAGCTCCTCCTCATTAATTAACTTTCTACCATTTCCTGCAAACAAACTCAGCCAAAAGAAACACTCACTAACACAAGGTCCACTATGCTAGAAAAAGAACCAGCTAAAGAGTTCATAGAAATTACTATTAACGATTGGTCCAAACTTACATTCTCTGTCCTCTTCTCTGTTCCTTCGCTACCAGAATACAAAGACAAATTCATCTTTTATACCAATATTACCAAACAAAGAAAGATCCCAAATTTGGTTAAATTTCCACCTCATTGGCTATACAAACAAGATAACACAGACCAATTAGTTCTATTCGACCTCATAGCACAAGGAGACAGTTCTGTCAACATCGTTGCAAAACTACCCCAAACATCCCAAAGCAGTGATCTTGCCACACTATTACAACCATATGAAAATGCTATAAAACTATATGCAAAAGCAAAACGCACCAATGACCTTCCAGCAATCCTATATAGTGCAACTATTGACCCAGAAACTGATAACGAATCAGTGGAAAGCTACAAAGAAAACAAGCAAATTTAACTAAAAGGTGTTATATCTGACGACACAATCCTGCAAGCACTCCTTGCACATACATCGCATTTTTTAGACTTTCCAGCTCTAGAAGATACACAGCTACCACTGATTGCAACCACTAATCAAACTGGAGTACTACAACTATCAACACCCACTAACAAATCATTTCACCTATTATTTCTAGTAGTAGTACTACTGTCGCTCAGCCACATCCAGCTACTATAGCAAATACTAGCAAAACACGCTTGCGAGTCATATCACCACAAACTGCTCTTCCTAATAAAGCATCTAAAACCATGCTCGAGAAAGCCCCTGGTAGCAGTAGACCACTCTATAGCCAGATTACTATGATACATCTGAACATACCCTATACAGATACTATAGATTATATGGAATGGGCAACCACTATACAAAGCAAACTTAAAACACCGGATGACATACCATTCAATCCTGAAGCCTGGTCATTTGATACTATCGCAGAAGCATTAACAACACCAGAAGGAATCTACAAGTTTACTAAATACAAACTGACAACAAGCCCTATACAATCTACACTCTCTAAGGCCATCCGTCTTAAATTCGTCCACCAGGACACGAGATTTTTCACTACCTTCACCAAGAACCAAAGAACCCAATCAGCATACCAGAAGGAGCACATGAGCCTATATAACAATGCTCTTGAGACATACAAAGAGGAAAATGAAGTTACATTCACCAACTGAGAAACACGCACCATTATTTACTCAATACTCAAAAAAATGCTAATCAGCCAATACCTCGCTAGTGCCAGCTTCACTAAACTCACAATAAAAGCTACTTACAAGCTAGTACAATATGCATGAGGCTTCTTGCAGATCAAAAACAAAGATGCTAAAGATCCCAAAATTCTTAAAAAAGAAATTCAAAAAGCTATTGAAGAGAAATTACTCCCACTCTTCGAGCACCCAGACCAAATTACTAAGGCATAAAAGCAATTCTTCCCTTTGCACTCCCTATTAAACAATGATCGCATACCAAAGGAGTGGTCAACGGATTAAAAAAAATCTTCAAATTCAGTGAACTCCCAGAAGCATACTTTGTAGAACTTCCTTTTCTTCCTTTACACTACAAAGAACTAACCCCTAGTTTGCACCAGTACTTCCCAATTAAGCACAGGGCAGCTTTACCACACATACCTGAATACAAGAAAAAACTCGCTAACTACTATAAAATAGATGACTGGATTTCTGATACTTACTTTAACTTGCCACCTAAAAGAAAGCCTCTCCCTTCCACCTATCAGAAACTCAACCCCAGAGTTAGAAGCTTCTTCCCATTCAACCCGCCATTTCAGACGTCCCACTCTCAGAAGTGGTTGCTACACTCAGAGAATACTACACATTAAAGCTTTTGCCCAATGACTATTTTAGTACAAAGCTTCTACTCCCTTCTGATACAAACAAAATCAAAACAGTTACCCAGTTTTCATTCCCAATCACTAGTGACCAGGAAGCTAGAAAATTTCTAAAACAAATAACACCTTATTATAAATTTAGACTCTCCTTGACCAAATACATCATGCAGGCCAATCCTACTGATAAGCCCATGCTTCCCAAAATAGACCAAATCATGGAAGAATTCAGCATTCCAATTTTGATTGAAACACCAAAAGACCTAGTAGAAGCAGGACCCCGAATAATCTATGTGAGGTCATAGTTGAAAAATAGCTAATGGAGGGCCGTTTTTTAAAAAAGGTTATATTTGAAAAGTAGGTATTGGAGAAAAAGGTTATATTTGAAAACGGGTAATGGGTAAAATGAGTATATTTGAAAGAATGGTAATATAGTAATTTTTATAAATGTTATATTTGAAATGTGCTAAT
>QKWP01000003.1:664700-675916 GCA_003550325.1 Gigaspora rosea | reverse complement strand
TTTTTTTTTTTTTTAACGAACGTTGTATTTCAAAAAAAGGTAAAATTGAGTATAAGTTCTATCTAATGTTTGAAATATAGCTTATATTACCAAAAAATTTTTACTATGATGCTCAAATATAACCTCATCTAGATTATTCAGGGTTCTGTAGAAGCCATTAAAGAATTATGAAAACATTACTACTTCACTAAACTTCCAGAGAAGTGGATCCAATCTCTACCAACCCCCTGAAGAACCACTAGCAAACTCATCCCACCCCAAACACCTACCTCAGCTTCCTGATAACTTACTCAACTTGCAAACTATCCTCTCTGATCAAAATATCGAACTGTCACTCCCAATCACATCACCACATAATATAGCTCCAACCATAAAAACCTCGGTCGCACTTTAAGATTAACTCTATTCCAGACTTTTTACTAGACTTAACCTTACATACCCCTAAATGGTGCATATTCAAGATATACATATGAATCAGGCCTGCCTCACCTAGTACTATACAGTCATTTGCAAGTACCTCACAGATATCAGAAGAACTCAAGGACCCAAACAATGACAACGACGATACAACTGAAAACCACACCTCCCGGCCATTGGAAAATACAACACCAATGGACACAAACTAAACTAGCTAATAAGAAACACAAACATAGCGCAACAAACAAACCTTTTTACTTCTTTGATCAAACCTATTAACCAACCTAACCCCCTTCTCACACTCCATTTGCACACACAATGTCTTGGGCCTTAACCAAGATCTCAAAAAACAAATCTGGGAGCAATATTGTCTTGAGAACAACCTTAACATTATTAGCCTTACAGAAACCAAACTGTCCATAAATATTTAACCACTAAACCCCACAAAACTCTCCACTACACTTACTTTTGGTCCTGTACAAAGGGTTCCAAAGCAGGAACTGCACTTATGATAAACAATGACCTTACTCCACATATCCACAACATTATTACATACCCAGGCCATGCAATTGCTATCAACATCTTCTTTAAACACAATTTCAAATTCCGAATTATCTCAACTTACCTTCCATGTGACAGCCCTCTTTACAGAAACTAGCACTTTTTTTTAATAAATTTAAGATAGTTTAAGATAATATTAAAGTTATTAATATTATTTTTTTTATAAATAAAAGGTTATTTTAAGATTTAATATTTAATAATAATAATAAAATTATAGTTTAATAATTATAAATTATTATAAGATAATCATATGATTATTGTTTAAGATTATTTTAAGATGATTTTAAGATTTTATTAAGATTATTTTAAGATAATTATAAGATTATTTTAAGATTATTATAAGATTATTATAAGATTATTTTAAGATTGTTTTAAGATTATTATAAGATAAGACTATTATAAGATTATTTTAAGATTATTATAAGATTATTATGAGTATTATAAGATTATTATAAAATATAATTTTGATAATTTTATTATAATTTTTAAGATTATAATAACTTAATGAATAAAAATTAGGTAGTTTCTGTAAAGCTTCCATTAGGCTCAAAACACAAAACCTCATTATCCATTGGTACAGCAGGCCACATCACACAATATACTCTTTATTGTTTTAAGGGACTTCAATGCTACTACCAACAAGATACATTCTAGTTCAATCAAATACAAACTTCTCCAATTCCTCGCATACAACAACATGTATGATCTGGTATTCCACTTACAAAACCAAAGCCATACATGGCACAGCTTAAGATACAGTAGCCAAATCGACCACATATAGTTATACCACCCCATAATATCATACCTCACTGAATACACTATAGACGACTCTTATACCAGTACTCAGAGCGATCACAAAATCCTCATATCCAAATGGTCCTTTCTATACGTCCTAACTAGTAAGCCAAGACAAAAAACACGAATCTGCAAGAGTCTTCGACTACAAGACCATGGATAACGCCCTCTGGGAAAACTTCTCTAACCAAGTCAAAAACAACCTTACTTTCTATAATACACTACTGACAATAGACACTTCCGAATCCCTAGAGACACATGGCACAAAATCAAACCAGTATTATCAATGCTGCATTACAACATATTCCTAACGAAAAGTTTAGCATACACAATTTCCAACACACCTTCTCAGCTGCAGCAATACACCTACACATTAGCCTCAAAAGACTTAGTAGCACTATTCGGAAAATCAAACAGGTACTCAAATAGAACCTACCAATTCAGACCACCTTAACTCGGGTATTACAGCACTGAATCAATCATGTCAGCTTCACATACCCTGCTACCATCCACTCACCAGCTCCTTTCTGATTGAATCAGTGAGGCAAACATAGAATGGAAAAACTTATACTATGCCTGCAATATGGAAACCATTAAACAGATCAAGTAGCAAATCTCTGAGTCAATCCAAAAAAGATGCTCCAAGCTCATAACTCACCCTACTTCCATGATTAACAGTATTTTAAACTAACACAAGGATCCAGTAAAATTTGACAATATAAAACTCGAGCAGGAGGTAATTACTGACCCACCTGCTATTAAAGACCACATTCAGCAACACTTTGACAATTGGAGCTCCTCGCCAAGTCAACCAAAGCCTATTTGAATCTGTATGGCAAGATGAATACAACCCGAAACCCAACATTGACTCTACATAGTACGCAGATGCCCTGGCAAGCTTTAGCCAAGAAGAAGTGACTTCAACACTCAGCCAGCTACCAAACAACAAGGCCTGTGAACCTCAGGAATTAGCTACAAAATGTTCAAACATGCAGGGCCAAACTTCATACAAGCAATAACCAATTCTTTCCAATCTCAAAAAAACCTATTTTGATGGCAACCTTAACAACATCAGGCCCATAAGCCTCGTCGAGCACATTAAGAAACTCTACACAAAACTGCTTACTAACCGCTTAAATAATATTCTATCTAAACACGAAATTCTCTCACCCTTCAACTATATGGCTCTTCCAGGCAACTCAACAGCCATACCGATCCATATTCTTAACAATATTATTAAAGAGCGTTTTGCAATCCAAATCAACTTTGGCTTTTATCCCAGGACATAAGCAAAGCATATAACTTAGTTAATTTTGACCTTTTCCATAAATTACTACACAGAATTTAGATGCCCAAAACACTAATCAACATCCTCACTAACATGCTTTCCAACCGTATAAACCGAGTAATCACTAACCTCGGCCTTACCAACTCATAATCAGTTAGAAACGGCATTGACCAAGGAGAGACAATCATACCACTCTTCTGAAGAATATATTATAACCCCCTAATTACTCATATCTCAAGATATACACTGTCAACATCGTAGCATACTAATCTTCTTTACCAATCTACTAACCACCTTCACATATCGGTATCAGTTCTAGCCTACATGGATGATACCCTGTGGATCTCCCAATCCAAAGAGGAGCTAGAAAAAATAACTGAAATGGCAGCCTCCTTCTATTAAATGGCAGACATACAAGTCAATCCATCTAAATCCACATTCATAACAAAACACACCTCTTCCTCCATATCATTTCTAGACTCCCATATCAGTTTAGTTTCTAAGAACCAGCCATTCAAATTCCTCAGGTGCTGGTTCACACTTAACAACAAGCAAACTGCTTAAATCAAACTAATCCAAGAAGAAGCTACAAGCCTAGCTAGTATTGCTAGTACAAAAAGTATAACTGACAAACAAATCGCATTGGTAGTGAGTTTGTTGTTGGTAGTGAATTTATTGTTTGTTGTTGGTAGTGAATTAGATTGGTGGTAATTTGTCGTTGGAGGTAGTATTATAGCTGGTTCTGCAGCAGTGATTTATTAGTCTTGCTGTCATTGTAATTCTGTGAATTTTATATAGTGTTTCTTAGGTGTCTTTTGTAATATGTTTTGTAGGTTTTTTTAATAAAAATATATTATTTTTTATTATTATTGTAGAATTTTATATTATGTATTTATATTGTAAATATATGTAGAAATATTTATACACCGCACGTGCAATGTTGTTGCACCTGCCGCAGATTATAAAATCAGGTGTAACGTAAAATCAAAACAATTAAAATAACCTGTTTTTTTATTGGATAGGGTTAAAGCGAGGTATAGATTGTGTGTATGGGTGAAAGGGGTTTTTATAGTAAAATTTTGCAAGGAATTTTTTTTGTTAGAATCCTAAAAGTAGTTTCATATACTCAATTTTAAGTTATAGACGATTTTTGACAAAACAAACGTTTGTTTTGAATTTTTTGATCATGTAACGTTACACCTGATCTTGAAATTTGATTGGGAGAGTGACATATAACATCGGGGAAGTTTTATAGTCAGATCTGTGGAGATTTTTAAAAAAACAATTATCAAAAATTAATGCAGATCTGCGACCCTGCCAGCGATCGTTGAAGAAATTTTTTTTAATTTTCTGTGCAAATTTAATTTTCTGCACAGACATCGTTATTGTGCAAAGCTGCGCAGATATTTTACTAAAAATTTGTGAAGATCTGCGACCCTGCCAGTGGTCACCAAAGAAAAAAATTCTGCAGAATTGTAAATTTTTAAAAATTTTCGCAGATTTCTGCAGATTTTAATATACTACGATTTCATAACTACTATATATATATATTATATAATATATATATTTCTTTATTATTATTATTAAAAAAAAATTCATATACCAAATATCAGAAAATTAACCCTAACAAAATACAATAATTATAAAACTATTTAATTATATTATATTACCCTAACCCTAACCATTAACTACCTTAAAACAACTAAATAATTCTATTATATTAGCCTAATCCTAACTATTACTACCATCATATAGTAACACAATATCAAGAACTCAGAAGTAAAACTACAAAATGACACCAAAGTCGACACTACAAAACCGACGTGCTCAAGTAAGTAAACTCTAAAAAACACCAAAAACGACACCACAAAAGAATATAAGTGAGCTCCAGAAACAGCACTTAAATTCCAAACGACGAGTCATACAAGCAAACTCTACTAACACAAACAAAATGACGAAAAAAGTCCAAACACAGCATCACAAACTCGGCACCAATGACGAACGTATCCAGTAACGCACCAAAAAACCAAGACGCGACGCAATAGTCACTTATTCTGAACCTGAAAGAATTAGTACTTAGTACTGTACAAATACAACGCTGAAGCAAAAAAAAAAAATAGAAACTAATACTTCGCTGTACACGAATGCCCAAGTAATGCGCCAGCGACGAACGTGTTTTCAAACCAACGACCAGCAACAAAAGGACACCAATGACGAAGAAAACTCCAGGAAACGCAAGTGGACGACAAATATTGCGCCAGCGACGAATGTGTTTCCAAACCAACAACCAGCAATGAAAGGACACCAACGACGAAGGAAACGCAAATGGACAACAAATATATTAGATATAAACCCAAATATAAACGTTAGTATTAATTTACTAAAAAATGAATAAAAAGAAGAAACAAAAAAACATAAGAACCTACCTGCCAAACTCCTAATCTTACAGATCTTTAAAGTTGTAATCTCCACCTGGCGTTCTACCGAAAAAAGTTCCAAGTTAAAAAAATTATTAAATAAACAACCAACAAAAAAAAATACTTAAATACTTATCTATTTTTTACAGATCGTAATCTAGATCTGATTTAGATCTACCGGTAGATCAGGGATACTTCAGGTAAATAATGTAAATAATTTAATAAAATTAATATAATAATAAAAAAAAAAAAATTAAAATAATAATAAAAATAATTTTAAAATAATAATAATAATAATAATAATAATAATAATAATAATAATAATAATAATAATAATAAAAGTAAAAACAAAATAAAATTAAACCAATAAAAATTTAAAATAAAAAAATTTAAAAAAAATACATGAAAAAAAATAGAAAAAATAAAGCAGTAAAAAATAGAAAATACGTTTAATAAAAAAAAATAATTTAAATAATAAAAATAATTTAAAAAAAAATTTTAAATAAAATAAATAAAATATAAAAAAAATTTAAATACAATAATAATAATTAACATAAATTTAAAATAAAAAATGATAAAAAATAAATAAAAATCTGTTAAATTAAATAAATAACTAAAATAAAATAAATAAAAAAAAAGATAAAATAAAATAAAAAAAAATGTAATAAAACGTTAAAACAATTTCAAAAAATAAATAAAAAAAATAATTAAAATAAATAAAAATAAATTAATTAAAAAAAACGAAATTAAAAAAAAATGTTAAAAAAAATTTTTAAATAAAAAAAAACATAAAAGTACGGAATAAAAAAAAAGTTTAATAAAAATAATAAAGAAAACAAACGAAATAAAATATATATATATACTGTACATTAATAACATTTAAATAAAATTAAAAAAAATTTTAAAATAAAAAAAAAGTAGTGTCATGTACGTACGAGGATATATGGGAATAAAAGTAAATTCTGGATATTTCTTATTATGGGAATAACCAGAAATTTACTTTTATTCCCACCATCGAATTTTTTTTAAAAAAAAACACTGAAAAAAACTGATAAAAACTGATAAAATTATTAAAAAAAAAATAATAAAAAAACTGTATTTGTTTATTTTTTATTTATTGGTTTGGTTTGTTTATTGTTTTTCTTCTTGTATTCCAGGTAAGTATTATAGTTATAATTTTGGAGATTATCTCAGATTATACTTTCTAAAAATTTGCACAGATTTTTTGGCAAAAAATCTGCGAAGAACTGCAAAAAAACTAAAATTTGAAGATCTTTGCAATTTTTTAAACAAGATTCTGCACTTATTTGATAAATTTGAAGATCACTACAGATTATTAATATTTTTAATTTTCCGATTTTATTATAATCTGTGAATATTATACTTTTTAAATATTTTCACAGATTTTTGGCAAAAAATCTGTGAAGAACTGCAAAAATGTAAATTTTGAAGATCTTTGCAATTTTTTAAACAAAATTCTGCACTTATTTGATAAATTTGAACATTACTGCAGATTATTAATGTTTTTATTTTTCCGATGAAGGCGCATCGCATGGGGCAATGAATAAATTTACTCATATATGTATTCTTTTAATATATAAAAAATTAGCTAGCATTTAATATTTAGGCAAGCATATAGTTTATTTTTTACAATCTATACAGATCTATGCAGATTATTGAATTATTAATTGTTAAAGATCTGTGCATAAAGTTAAATCTGTGCAAAAAATTAAAAAACAATTTTTCAATGATTGCTGGCAGGGTCACAGATCTGCATTAATTTTTAATAATTGTTTTTTTTTAGAAATTTGCACAGAGCTGTACTAAAAAAACTTCTCTAATGAAGCTTTATTTGATCAAAAATTCAAAATTATATTTTTTGGAAGTTATTTTTACATTTATACAGAAAGGCTAGTTTAGAAATTTTGTATCAAATTCATCAAATTTAGATACTTGCAGCTGGTTTGAAAATTAGTAGGACACATAATAAAATTTGTGAATATTTGATAATTAGTTTTCAATAAAAATTTTTGCCCAGTATAAGATTATATCGAAGCAATATATACTGGCCAAAAATTATATTATTAAAACTGCATTTTTATTAGGCCATGCAAATTAATTTTTTGTCTTATATAATATGCCATTCCAAAATTCTAATGGGTGATCAAATCTTTTTTTTATTCGTCAAAGTTGTTATTTATTTATTTTCTTAATCTATATAAATTAATAAGCTCATGTTATATATATAAGCTACTTGCAAAGTTAATTTTTTCAGTTTGCATAACATGGAATCAAAATGTTTTTTTGAATCTATTGGTTAACTCAGGAAAATTAAAGTTACGATCAGGTGACACCAGAAAAAAATTAAATAGCAAAAATGGAATAATCAGCAAAGTTATGATTAAAAAAATTTTTTTTGAAAAATTGGATCAGCAAGTTAGGCAAAACAAAAACTAACTTGCATAACCTTACCAAAAATTTACTGTAATTTCGATAATTATAATAAGAAGGGTGAAACTGAGTTATGAAATAGTAAAATCTGCTATAATTATTACATTATAGTGAGGTCGCCTTTATTATAATAAAAAATATAATAAAATGCAGATTTTAACCTACTCTAAAACAATCTACAAAGCGAATGGTGTAGCGCCTTAGAGAAGTGGTCAAGGTGTCACCCCCAAGCGGCAAGTTGACAGTTCAAATCCCACTGGCGACGTTTTGAAGTTAAATCTGCATTCGATGATTGTGGCTTATGAGCGGTTGGGTGCTAAACCTGTAACCTTGGTTCCACCATCTTGAATGGGAGCCTGTGGGCGCAATGTTGTATGTGTTACATCGCAAATCCAGGAAACCAGAAAAAACCTACAAGAATCCGTTTGGCAAGACCCAAGTTAGGAGGTAGTGAAAATCGGTTCTTATGGTATGCGCCAGAGAAGGCGGATACTTCGATCAGAACGAACCTAATAAGGGCAGGTAGCCTCGGTTACCAAATCCGGGCAATGGTACATGTATGGGACATGGAAGGTGTTCCGGTAGGCTCTTGTGCGAGGGTAAAGTAGCCCTTAGGTCATTGATATTTAAAAAGGTTGTGGCCCACAACACCTGCATTAAATGTAGTGCGTCAGTAGTAATAGGAGGACCATGAACCAGAGGGTTTAAATAGAAAATTCCCATAGTTGGGTTGTAGGTATGGCAGCTAGTGTAGAACCTGCGGGCGGACTACTTAAATTAGGCACCAAAAGTGCACGTGTGGCTAGTTGTATCCTCATTCATGTAACAAATATTATGTCACTATAACTCATAATAAAATCCCGGCCATAGCACTCAGCCTCTAAACTTAAAAAAAAAAAAAAACAATCTACAAAGTGAATTTCACTACCTTGATCTTTAACTCTAATTTTTATCTAATCTGATATGAATTTGCACTACGCTTATTCATTTCCTTCTTGTGTATTCAATAATTTTACCCAGAAATAAAATTATTAATATTATTAAAGTGATACAAACTTAATGCTAAGGGTTTCTAATTTCAAATTAAATTAGCGATGTAATTATTTTTGAAATTAGTACTTTGTAAACTTTATTTATTTTATTTGTAAGCTTATTTATATATTTAGGATGCTTATTTCATCTCTGAATAATACCTATTTCATTATCTGATTTTAAAATTTCAAACCAAAAATAGGACTTTTTAAACCCCTACTTGTTTTTGAAATAAGTTAACTTTGAATCATCTATTAGAGGGCATCCATAAATAATGTTATGTACTCCACATAGTAGCACTTGACCCTCTGACTATATAAAAAAATTTTTCAAAATCCATATGTTTATATATAATTTTACAAATACTTGAATATTTTTTGGCACAGTGACCCAATTTGGATGATTTAGGTACCATTCAATTCGTCTCAGTGTGATGAATCCAATGATACCAAAATTATTTTATTTGGATTACTAGATCAAAGATTATTCACAAACAACTATTGATTTTATAGTAATTTTATAAGAAAACATAATAACCAATAGTATCTGGCCCATATCTTTTGTCCAGTGATCCAAATGAAATGAAATTGGTACCATTCGACTCCTCTTACTGAAACGAATTGATTGGTACCAAAATCATTAATTTTGGACCACTGAATCAGTTTTTAGATGATTTTTTCTAAAAAAAATTGCGTTATATTTTTTTTGACTCCTCTCTACTTAACAGAAAAAATGTTATATTTTGTCAGACCCCTCACTCCTCTTGTATAATAATATTTTGGATACCCCTTATTATTATTCTACATACATACTAGGGTGGTAACTCAACTAAGTAAATCAAAACTATATGAGCACACTATGGAATTTGATATATTACATATTTTTATATTATACATAAAAAAATCAATAATTATCATTATCAGTTATTATTATTAATATATTTATTAATTAATAAATTTTAAAATGACACTACTTATCGAAACCCA
This sequence comes from Gigaspora rosea, assembly GCA_003550325.1. Classification (NCBI taxonomy): domain Eukaryota; kingdom Fungi; phylum Glomeromycota; class Glomeromycetes; order Diversisporales; family Gigasporaceae; genus Gigaspora; species Gigaspora rosea. The sequence goes on along the minus strand of QKWP01000003.1, from coordinate 665,969 downwards.
GGTAATTACCTAGAAAGTTTTACAAAAGCTTTATTAAATGTTGAAGAATAAAGTTATGCTTTAGAATTTTCTATTAACATATAAAATTTGAAAAAATTTAATTAGTTAAAGTGAAAAAAATTAGACCTCAACAACCCAAGTCCAAAGTTTAATAGAACTCTTGCAAAAAATCAAGTGTAACTGTTTAGAAATGACTTTTGCAAAGAGTTTTCAGCTAAAAAAATTTAAAAAAGAAGTGCAATGTCAAAGTGCATCTTTTAGAAATTTGTGTGTTCTTTATAATTAAATAAAGGGTAATCTTATCCTAAACCTGGGGTTTACACTAATAACCTAAACCCCAAGGAGGTCTACATTAAGACAATTAATTTAATCCTAGACCCATATCTAACCAATCAAATTTAATCACATGACAAATATCAATTGGGCGGCCAATCAAATTCGGTCATGTGCCTGATAGTTCAATCATCAAAAAAAATTACATAAAACTTCATATTTATTTAATTAATAAAAAAAAATTTAAAAAAAATTAAAAAAAATATTAAAAATAAAAATATATATTCAAAATTTATTAAAAAAAATAATTGTAATACAGAGATAGAATATAAAATCTACACTATAGCACTAAACTAAAACAAGCAAAAAACTCCCACGGTGCCCTTCCGTCAATTTCTTGAAGTTTAGCCTTGTGACCATACTTTACTCCGGAACCTAAACAATTAGGTTTTTTGTAAGGCACCAAACGATTAAGAAAAATTGGTATCGACTCCAACAACTCTACAGATCCAATTTCAATGACTCCAATCCACTTCAATTATGATGACTCCAACGACGATGACTAATCATTAACGATGAAATGCATATCTGAATTATGAATTAAAAAAAGTTAATTTGAAACAAAAAAATAAAAAAAAAACAAAAAAAAAACAAAAAAGAAAACCAAGTGCTCATCTGCAATAAAAATCATCGCTCATTGCTACCTAATGCTTGCTATGCTTACTCCAAACTGCCGATTTAAATTGTTAAAAAAAAATTAAAAAAATTAAATTACAAACAAAAAAAAAACAACTTATCTTAAAAACGTCCCAGTTTATTTTGCCGTTTTTAAACTAAACCATTACAACAAAAAAAAATATAAATAAAATAAAAAATAAAAAAAAAAGAGACGAAAAAAAAACAAAAAAAAAATATAAAAAAAAAAAAAAAAAAAAAAAAAAAAAAAAAAAAAACAAAAACAAAAAAAAATTCAAAAAAAAAAATTTTAAAAAAAAA
>QKWP01000003.1:570299-664060 GCA_003550325.1 Gigaspora rosea | reverse complement strand
AAAAAAAAAAAAATTCTCACACACATTCGACGTAATGCTTGTATTTGGTTTTCGGTAGTCTAACTTTTGTAACTTAATTGCTAATCTTGATTGCCATTATACCATTCTAGCGACGAAGCCCTAGAAATCGCGAAACTCTGGTGACTTTGTAGAAAAAGAAGTATTAGTTAAAGACGAAAGACAAGAAGACAAAAAAGAAGGAAACAAAAAAAAAAGAAAAAAACCTTCAAGAAAAAAAGCAGGTGACAAGCTAAAAAAAAAAATTTAGTAAGCAGAAAAATGAAGCAAAAGTGAAGCAAAACAACAAAACAACAAAAAATTGATTATCATATGGTGCACGAAAAAAATTTATATATGATCGCCAATCACTTGCTGATCATGAGGGTCACTGTGCATATGTAAAATTTGGGACTAAAATAAAAAAAATTGTTAATATAAACCTCTATGAGGTTTATATTATTAATATAAACTCCGGGTCTAGGCTAAGGTTTTTCTTAAATAAAATAATATCATATTTTAATCAATTATTTTAATTTCAACAATTGAAATCTGATCATAGTAAAATTACTAATATTGCTAACATAGTTTTGATTTACTTAATTGAGTTACCTCCCTAGTATGTACGTACATTAAAATTATATTTTGTTTTATAATTTTAACTTTTTATATTATTTATATTAAAAAAGTTTTAATAAATATAATCCATCTAACTCCCTTCTATCAATACCCAAACCTATCAATACTAACCCCAACCTATTCGATACTAACATTAACCTTAACCTTAACCCTGTCCAAACCTAACCCAAATCAAACTCTAAAGATACTTTCAATCGTTTCCAATAAATCAAAGCCAAAATTTGTAAAGCAAATTGGAGGAATTGTAACAGTCTGTATGGTACGAGTAAGCAGATCTGTATGGTACAGGCTGAAATAAAAGTTATACCATTGATTAGCTATAATTTATACCCTAACGTTACTACACAGGATCAGTATGGTACAAATACTTGTACATATATTGAATATAAAAGATGATCTAAAAGTTGAAAAAGATTTTAACTTAATGATTTGGCCATAATATATAAATAACTTGCAATTACTGTACTGTTACTATATATGGCAGGTTATTTTCAATCAGCTTAATTGCGTAAAGTTTTTTAATTACATCAACATAAAGAATTTTAAAATTGAGTTACCCAAATTTGGTTATGTGAGTCTTTTGGATTTTAAGTGCAGTTAAGCATTAATTATATTTATTTGATCCATTAAAGAATTTTTTCCTTGGGTGAATATGTCAAAAAGATTTTACAAGCATATCATTCCACAGTAAGAAATTAATAATAAATAAAATGAATAAGATTTGTTTAAATTAAATATTCGAAAGCTTTACTTATTTATTTATTTATTTACCAGTATTTTTTTGCAATTAGTACTTGTATATCTGTTTTACTATTGCAAATGTAATAATATACATAGTACCATAATATCACTTATAAGCAAAGTTCTCTTTAATTTGCAATCAGTAAAAAACAATCCTATTGATGGTTTAATACCCTATAAGTACCCTATTGGTTCCCGATTGGTAACTATTGATTAAATAGTACAATCAGTAAAGTCTCTATTGAATAGTTGGTACTCTATTAGTACACTATTGACTAATAATGTCCCAATTGATACTATTGACCACTATTGGAGCCAAAATTTGGCAGCAATAGGGAGGTCCCCTATTGAAACTCATTTTACTTGTATTACCTATGCAAATATGTAAAATGCTTCTTGATATGTAATTTTCATAACATAAACATATTTAGTTAGCACAATTTAGAAAGACAATAATAAAAAAGACATTTTTTATAGTGATCATCATGCACTTAAATATTTCACTCCCCTCAATTTAGCAGCACCTTTAGTTAATAGTTAAATTTTGGTAACCAATTTTTTATATTAGATAATTATAAAATAATTATAAAACTAAATTTCAATTATTAGCGCAAATATCTAACAGCTAGCTCTATATGGTAATAAAGTTATTTTTTCAATAGTTTATAAAAATCATTCAATTATATAAATATTAAATATTAAATAATTTATTAATTTTTACGAAATTATTTAAAAAAATTATTTAAAAAATAGCTCTATTACAATGTAGAGCTTAGAGATGGAAAAATGCGCATTTTATAATAAAATGCGCATGAATGCGCATTAATGCATATGATATATAAAATGCACATAAAACCGCATGATAAAAAATTTTTTGAATTGTTATCTTTATTATTGATAATATAACTAAATAAAGATACTACATATTGAAACTAAAATCAGATTTTGCCTATATATATAAATTTTTATGAATTAGCTTAATTGTAAACTTCATCGTTGTTTATCTTATATAATTTGATACCTGACCTGTGGCTCTGCCATGGGATAGGAGCTTTGTATAAAACTTTAGAAAATTAATTAAAATCTGTAAATTTGCATTATATAATATTCATAATATGTTGAGTTAGTTTGCATTGAATTGTCACAAAAAAATTCTGTTACTGAACATATTATTCTATTAACTGCAGTATAAGGTTAAGATTGAGTTAGTTTGCATTAAAATTATGATATTATGAAATTCTGCCACAGAATTCACTCTATTTCAGTATGGCTGAGCCAGTTTTTATTAGAATTATTGTGATTTTTATCATGAGTTTTTATAAAAATTACAAAATTTGTTCGCTATACCAGTAATTGCAATATATAGTAGGTTAGTTTGAATTAGTATAAGCTAATTATAAAAAGTTTGTTACAAAGCTCATTACTCCAATAACAGAGAGTATGCAGCTTGGTTTTTTTGGTGAATGCCAATTTTTAAAATAAGTGTTGCAAAGAGACAACCTTATATTGCTATATTAATTTTAGCACATTGATCACCTTTTGAACATAACCGTAATTTTATTGGTTGGTAGATGCATAAAAACCACGAGTCTAGTTGATTATCAGATAATCTGAGCAGCAAAAATTCTGCCAAAAATTCTAGAAATCAATCATCCAAATATTTGGTTGAATATAACTTTGTTTGATATTTGCTTTATTTTTTTATTAATCATAAGTTTTATCTATAGTAGAGCATTTGTCATGCTCTTGCACTTGTTCTTGCACTTGCACTTATTCTTGAACTTGAGACAATTATACAAAACATTTTCAAATTCGTAAACTTTTTTAGCCCAAAATAGGTTGTAAATATTAGGCAATCAAACAACAAAAGTAAATTGGAAAATTCACGTTCATAATATTGTGTTGTTTAAGGGCGTTAATAAGGGCATTAAAAAATAGTATAATAATTACTTGAATATTATAATAATTACTCGACCATGATAATAGTCATAATCATCTTACGTATTTCTGTTAGTTTTCCTACATTTAAGCGAACAGACTCAAAATTGAAGTATAGATAGATTAGAATATTAATTATACTTGTTTTATATTTAATTTTCTATATAAAATTTTGATGGATAAAATGCGCATTAATGCGCATTCATGCAATGATTGAGGAATCATGCGCACACATGAAACCCAACTCTAGTAGAGCTAGTTAAGAGCTTCAAGTTAAAAAAAAAATTATATACACTTTTGTTATGTACTTGTGCTAATAAATGTATATTTAAATATTCGGGCTAAAAAAAAAATCCGAAATTAATGATCATATTTGTTTTGCGTCATTTTACAATTTAGATTAGTTTCAAATTGACCTAAACCTAAGTCATTCTTAAATTTGAAATGACATATTTTATTTTCAATCGGCGAAAAATTAAAATAGATAAAATTATATAACCAAATAATAAAATTATTTAATTATAGCGTAAATGTTCATTTGTATAAATAAAAATTTACATAAAATTTTATATAAAAAATCAAAAAAAATACGTAACTGATAAATTTGCATAAATTACAGTTAGGTCATACAACTTTAATTAATTCGTTTTCATAACATGTATCTTTTTAACTGACCTGGCCGGCCAATTTTTTTTTTTAAATTTCATATATAAAATTTTATAAAATTTATATAAAATTTTTCTTAAAATCCCACCCAGTTATTAAAACTTATAAAAAATTTTTTTTTAGGTTTCCAAATTTTTACCCGCCCGGGTTATGAAAATCAATTGATTAATTTTTCATGGCCTTATATTAAAAAGGAAAAATGCTTTATAAAGTTAAATAAAAAAAAAACATACAGTAAAAAATTCGCATGATCAAAAAATTTTAACAATATTTACACTATCACAAAAGAACGCACTCACATTCTTGCACATAGTAAATTACTTCTTTTGAGTTTGCCACCCTCTTTTGCTTGCAAAGTGTAATGTTAGTTATCACTTGAATTAATACCATATTGACGATTTCAAGGTTAATGTGCTTTAAAACACTCTATTAATAAATGTATTCATGAATGGCATCATCAATTACTATTTGCAAGATAAAACAATGCCACATACAAATCTTTTTATCATAATTGTACAGTATGTTGAAATTTTATTATAAAAAACATAAGCATGCTTCGTTACTTGGTGCACAGTACCAAATATCTAAAAAAATGCGTTCCTAGGTTATTTCAATTGGCTTAATTGTATGAAGGTTTTAATTACACCAACATAAAGAATTTTAAAATTATGAGTTGTCCAAGATTTAAAATTTTGGTTTATGTGAATCGCTTGTATTTCTATCCATTAAAGAACGTTTGTTTTTCTTTTGACAAATAAAAGTTACTAATATTTAATCAATGATTTCACAAGTCAGAAAGTTGTATCATTCCATATTAAAGAAAGAAAATTTATTAATTTACATATAGTGTTTATACACGAGTATAATTTATTGATTTACAAATTGTATAACATATCAATCAAAACAATGTTTATAAACGAAAAATTAAACCCTTGTTTATGGTAAGGGTAAGGGTGGGTTTGGGATTATAGCGAGAGTTATTTATACCAAAATTTCTCAAGGAATTTTTTTTATTAGAAGATAAAAGGTGGTTTCATAATCAAAATTTTAAGATATCAGTTTGTTTTTACATTACCCATGTATATACACTACGTGTACAAATAGAAATTCTCATTAAGAAATTAATAATGAAAAAGATTTGTTTAAAATTAAACATTCGAAAGCTTATTCTTTTTATATGAATTAATATAATTTGACATATATAATGCGCAACAGTAGGACTAAATCAAACTACTGGTGTTCAACAAGTACCCCAGTAGCACCACAGATTTCCACTGATCTGCAATCTAGAACATTCGATTTACATAATAACGAGTCACGTTTTGATATAACATAATACAAGCAGGAAGATCAAAACAAAACATTCGCTTTTTCAAAAATTGCTCATATCATGAAAATTTGCATAAAAAACCACTTTTTGCGTTCTAACAAAAAAATTTCCTTGAACAATTTTATTAAAAGAACCTTCTAACTCTAAGTTTAGCATGGACTCTAACCTTAATTTATACGAGTTCGAAGATTTTTTAGTGCCAATGTTCTAGATTGCAAATCAGTGAAGATCCATCGGTGCCACTAGGGTAGTAGGTGTTCAACACCAGTATGCAGTATAATGTGAAGATCAGTATCAAAACAATAAACAAAAAAAATAAACAAAAGTTAAAGTTGATAAATGTTGAGTAAGAGTTAATAGTTAGGGTTAGGGTGAGACATAGTATATATAAAATTTCGCAAGGGGGTTTTTTTTTAAAAAAAAAGGTGGTTTCATAGATAAAATTTTGAGTTAGAAGGTATTTTTTAAAAAAAATAGCAAACAACAAAAATTTTATGTTACACCTGATTTTTACTTTATACTGCATTTAAAAAATTTGATTGGTGAAGATCATTGTGGCGTTGAGCACCAGTGGTATGATTTAGTAAAACCGATGCGCAATATATTTGTAGTATAATAAATTTAATAATTCTGAGTTCTAATTTTTTTTTATTAAATTTCGTAGTATAATAGAATTAATAATTAATTGCATTAAGAATTGGCTTAAGTTATTTCTAAATCGGTGAAAATTTAAGAATGACGTACTGTACTTAGATAAATTCAAAATCAACCCAAATAGTGTTTTGACCCGGGTGGGTGTCACCTGGGTCACCCGCGGGTGGGTGGGTGACCCGGGTCAAGTTGTAACAGCCTGGGTGAGAACGGGTAGGTCAACCCATGGGTGACCCGTGGGTTGACCCACGGGCAGTGTTAAAAATTCAATGTTCTCATGGTTCTCAATGAATATTTGAATTTTTTTAAGAACATTGATATTTAGAAAAGGTTCTCTTATTTGATGGTTCAAAGAGAACATTTATAAAATTTTTATGTTCTAGATTTATTAATAAGAACAATAAATTATATAAAATGTTCATCAATTTGATAATGTAATTTGATCATAACAAATTCTGCATAAATATATATATGTATATACATATGTACATATGTATATACATACTATGTATAACACATATATTTAAAGCTGCACAATATAGATAACAAATAAATATTAAGAAAATCATCTTTAAAGATTTTTAAAATAAAACATTCATTAATTGTGCAAGAGTATTATTATTGTATAAACTTATATAGATGATTTGTGTCAAATGATATGCTAATACTAAACAAGCAAAAAGATACAAAGCATTTGTTAGTATGAAATTTAAATAGTTAAATAACAAAGTAATTTGATTCTAATTTATCATATTAACCAATAGTAGCATCAGTAAAATATTATAAAAAGTCTTATTATATTATAAGCAAATATGAAAAGCACTTGAAATTTAACAAAATTATTAGAAATTGAATTGTATAATATATTGTATTATGTTGAAAACATATAAAGAATTATATACAAACTTTAAAAAATTATTAATAGATAAGTATGAACTTAGTATATGAATTGTAAGTATAGAATATAAACATTTTTTAAAAATTAATATTCAATTTATTTAATATATAATGAACATTAAAAAGTTTTTGAGAACAATAAAAATTTAAATTATGTTCTTTTGAGGACATAACTTTAGATTTAAATTTTAAACACTGCCGACGGGTGACCCGTGGGTCAACCCACGGGTCACCCACGGGCAAAGACCTGATACAAATTAATGCAAATTTGTGAAGTCGACAGAATCAAATTCGAAAAATATTTAATAGCAAATTTTTCAAAAGAAACCATAATGCAGTACAGAATTTTAATAAACAGTATTATAGCAGATAGTATTTCTGCATTACAGCATTATGGTATTATGGCATTACGGCTTTATAGCATTACAACTTTACGGCATTACGGCATTACGGTATTATGGCTTTATGGCATTATGGCTCACAGCAATTACGGCAAAAAATACGGCAATGCCGTAAATGTATTAATTTGTAAAATTAATTCTACCACCAACTATAGGTTAATCCACCAGGGTCAAATCATTAACCACCTGGGATTTTTTTTAATTGACCCAGGTCACCCGACAGGTGACCGACAGGTGACCCGTCGGGTCACCTGGGTGGTGCCTTTTTTGGACTGACCTGTTTCTACTCAGGTGGCACATTGTCCACCGTCGGGTGACCCAGGTGAAGAATTTTTAGACGGGTCAATTCACTAAACCCAAATTACAAATTACGAAATAACGCAAAACATTAACACGTGAAAATCTTTCAGTTTTATAATTATTTTGTCTTCATTGTAAACTATACACTTCATTTTTGCAAGCATGACTATGTTAAAGTAAGTTTAATTAACTAATTATTCTTACAAATGGGTCCTTAATTTACTCTTCAGAAAGATCAAATCCCAATAGGATATGATTATCTTCAATTGAGTCAATTATTAATTGTTTTCCATTCTCGATTTTGCGCAATAATGTCAAACAGGTATCTTAAAATGACAAGTATAAATATAGCACATTAATTACTATATTAAATATTTGAATATTCAATGAACTTTTAACATTTGAATCTAATCAACTTAATCATAAACTTTTCTTTTAATATACCAACTTTTTGGAGTTTACAAAAATATAAGAAAATATAAATACTGTAAATCAAAATAAAAACAATTTATTTATAATATAAGCAGCTGGTTTTGGTTTAGATAATGCATGAAAATTGTTTTTAACATAAAAGAACAAACTTTTGAAATATTACAATTAATTGCAAATTAAAAAGAAGATATGCTATAAACTGTAGAATTTGTTTACATATAAAAATGATCAAATGGATTACTATTCTTTGTAATACTGTAATATGATCATTATCAGTTATGATCATTAAATGGTAATGAATTTCAAAATTAAAAATAAAAAAAATAAAAGTTAATAAAGTTAGGGCGCTGACATTTATTACGTAATATCCATTTACTATGAGGGCTACCACCTCCCCTAGGCAGGGTTGGCAATGGAGCCAATGGAGCTCAATGGTTGTGCGAATGGAGCTCAAATAGCTAGTATCCATTGGTTCTATTCAGAGCTCCATTGGCTCTATTCGCAGCTCCATTGGGCTCCATTGACTCCATTGCCAACCCTGCCCCTAGGGTACCTGGCATAGCAGTCATTGGCATGCCACTATGGCATGTCAATTGAGGCATGCCTCTGGCATGCCAAAATCTCAAATAGATATAAGGCATGCCACTTATATATAATGCTTTATATCAAAAAAATTTTAGCCTAAAATCACTTCTGATTCTAAAATTTTTGGTCTGGATCCAATAAAATTACAGCATCTTGCATATATATAAAAAATATATGAAATTGTAAAAAAAATATGAATAACAAAAATTTACTACAACAATTAATTTTTGACCTTAAAGTAAGAATTTTGGCATATAATTTTAGTTATAAGACAGTTTTTAATATTAAATATACAGAATTTACTTACTTATATTATGTATATGTAATTTAATGGCATGCCAGGGTGGCATCTTGGCATGAATTTAAATAGTTGGCATGGCATATGGCACATTAAATTTTTTGCTATGCCAGGTACCCTACCCTCCTCACACATAAGATCCAATATAATTGGCCAATTTATAATTTGCTACATATCTTTGTGTAACGTAAGATATTGTTATAATACAGGGCCAACCCCCACCCCTAAAATATTACGTAATAAATGTCAACTCCCATTAATATAATTAACCATTTTTTTTAATGAAATATTTTTATGAACGATCAATATGTTTCAATAATATTAATAATATTAGTCAAATTCCATGAATTCTATGACTATTAGCATTATTAGCATTCATTACTGTATACGATCGCTCATCATAAAACAATGATATTTCTGAACGTTAAGTCCATTTTTCATTTAACCTAAACTTATTTTATTTATATAATATTCATCGATATATTTGAAATCGTTCTTAAATTAGAAAAAAATTTGTTGCTCATTATTGTTCCGCGACCAATGTAAGTACGCATAAAAATTTCTCACGCGATAATCGTGATTATTCAATATGAAAGAATTTTAAATTACAAGATTATATACACAGTATTCTCTTATATAGGTCATGTTGATTCTTTACAGACATACTGATAACGTTAAATAACGAGTACAGCTCAAAAATAATTATATGATTATGTCGTACTTTAGCTTTTATATTTTCACTTTTTTCCTAAATTTTATTTTTATATTTGCTAATTTTGTTTCACCTGCAAGATTGGGACACACATAAGTCCTCGTCGATAAGAAGCTCTACATTTATAGTGGATATAGTGGTAGTTACCATATAAGTGATTTTTTTTATTTAGATGTTTCTCAACATTTTACAATAACAGCTTTACCGTGGAATGATCTTAGTTTTACTGGAGCTCCTAAAACTTATGATGCTTCAGCGTGTAGTGTTGGAAACAATAATAATTTGATTTTTATTTTCGGTGATGCTGTGAATAATATTTCATTCACTAATAAATTTGATATAAGTAGCCAACAGTGGACTAATGTCACAAATGGTGGAAATCAACCCATAGGAAGATCTAGTTTAAAGATAATTTTACTTAGCGTATGATTTCTATTTAGAAAGATCCAATTTTTTTGAGCGTTACATCAACTTTAAAAAAACAGTATAACCCCAAACCGATCCTGCCAAAATCGATAACCTGCAATAAAACAAAATTGAAAATCGGGGGGAGTTTTTTTTTTTTTTTAGGATTTTTTATATGACCCGTTGACCCGGGTCATGACACGGGTAAATACCTTGACCCGTCCGGGTCATTATTTTCGACCCGGGTAATAACTCTAATTGCATGTCTCTTGGAATGTCTTTGCCGCTCTGGCCATTCCTGGCCAGTTATTTTTCAATGTACTACTCTAACTTATTGTTAGTTTAATAAAGCCATCTCTGGCCTAAATGATACATGCCGGCATCACCCCAAAAAATAATAATAATAATACAAATGTGTGACATGATGCTTTTCAATATATTGAAGTAGTAGGAATAAATGGGAGGCTATGGTAGTGTTCTGACCCGGGTAGGCCTCACCCGGGTCACCCACGGGTGACCCGGGTAACCCGTTGAAATTATAACTACCCGGGTGGTCAACCCACGGGTCACCCGCGGGTCAACCCGCGGGTCACCCGTTTGATGACCCACGGGTCATCCATATCTGCAATATCATAATCTGCGCATAAATCTAATTTGCCACGATAGCATATTCACATAGATAAAAAGAAAAACAAGATTAATAAAAATAGCGAATGTATTAGCAAATATTAAGGAAAAAATTACATTCCACCGAAGATTTAGATGATTAATTTCTAGTTTTTGCATATTTTCGCTTTTTTCTTCTTTTACGCGTGTTCAGATTCTTCATTGCGCGCATGCGTGCATGTATATGGTCTAAGCAATTTTATACTAATATGCCAATACAAAATTAGTTAAAATCCAAATATTATAAAATTTTTCTAACATTAGACTCGGTGGGTTTTTTTAAAATCAGTATGCATGGGCGAGCTAATCGGTCTGGTATTGGGATTATAGAATATCAGTATGGTACGACATGCCAGATCAGTATGGTATGGATGCAATTTTATCAACCGTACCATATCGATCTGCTAATATTAAATATATATATTAGCAGAACAGTATGGTACGCTTTGATAAATCCACACCATACCATACGGATCTGATGCTATACAATTTTTACATTTTTTTATCGTTATATTTGTTTCCTTGGATAATTGATAAGCGTACTAGATATCTTTAATATTAGTTTTCACACATGATATATTTTTCAATGAGTTTATCATACTAATTTTTCTTTATTGTAGACATTAACGTTCAATTTTGATAATATATCTTGACCAATTTTCTGGTCACGTGATATTCCGACGTCAATTAGCCAATTAAAAATCAGGATCAGGTGTAACGTAAAGAAATTCAAAACAAACGAAAATCGTATTTATCTAGCATAGTGCCGTACCCGGATCCGAAAGGTTGTAACCTTTAACAAAATTTAATAACCGGTTTTATATCCTATTCAAATGAAAGGATAACGGTTATATCCGGATAAGATATTTATATGATTGTTATACAGTATTATTGCATAAATCAAATAAAGTAACTCTATAATAATAAAGTAAAAAATTATAAAAACGAATAAAAATGAATCACTATATGCTCGCCTAAATATTAAATGAGATTAAAATGAAATCGGATTAAAATGTATTTTTCTATTTTTTAAGCAAAATTTTAAAAATTTTTGGAGGACATTTTTGGTGGTTTTTTTTAGCATTAGGGTTAGGGTTATTAATAAACGAGTATATGTGGGTTTTATAAGCTATAAAGGTGAGCAAGAGAGGTCCCCAGTTTCATTTTAATCTGATTTCATTTTAATCTGCCACATTAAATGCTAACTTTTCATACATTAAAAGAATAGTTCTAATATTCATATATATTTAACAATGTAATTAATAATTTTTACATTCCCTTCGTAGAACACATCCACATTGATTTTTCGGCAACGGCAGGAATCTGGTCGGGTGTCATGTCTAGAAGATAATTACTAAATTTTTTTTTAAACAAACATAAATTTATCTTTTTCGGCATAAAAAACTTGCATCCCCAAGTTATTCCTATTTTGTTTAGGCATGAGAAGTTCTTCTGTTACGCCAATACAAAAAAAAATGACGAAACAATAAAAGAATAATCTTTATATATATTAATGAAAAAAAAATCAATGTAATTATTAATAAGCAATTATTATCAGTAATTTATTACATGGCTGTGCATTTCACAATCGATGAAAATCGAGAAAGAACGCATGTTCATTCAGAATTAAATTCAGAAATGATGTGGAACAATAAGTAATTATTATCAGTAATTTATTACATGATCTGCATACAAGATGAAAATCAGAAAGAACACATATCACCTATTAAATAAATATAATAAACAAACGAAATATTAAAATCATGTTCTTATTTAAAATACATTAAATTTATGATGTAGACAAGTTTTACACCGAGTGATGCTAGTATATAAATAATACGCAAATTAAAATGTTTATTATAATTGTATTTTACCCTATACTGTATTATCCTATATTATATCTTAACATGTTAAGTTAACCGGATACCTCAATAATTTATCTGTTTATCAGTTTTATAATTCGGGTATCCTGATAGCCTAACAGTTAACCGGTTATTGTACCCTAGGGTACGACCACTAATCTAGCAAATCATCTTTCTGGCCTAACAAAAAAGTTTTCTCGCACAATTTTGCTATATAATGCACCTTCTAACCACCCACATGAACCCAAACCCTAACGAATCCAATTTTTTTCTCGAAGACAATTGATGCCGGAAAGTCACGTGACAGGAAAATCGATCCTACGCCCTGTCAATTTCATTGTATAGCTACCAGTATGGTATGGTGTGGATTTTATCAAATCGTACCATACTGTTCTGCTAATATATAGATTTAATATAATAGCATATCAGTATGGTACGATTTTTAAATATACGTACCATACTATTGTACTAATTTGATATTAATGTAGATCAGTATGGTACGGTTTTATAAATTGCATCCATACCATACTGATCTGGCATGTCGTACCATACTGATATTCGTAATACCTTCTGGTATTAGGCGTAAAATACCAATTTTAAAAAACTAAAGCTTAATAATATATAAAACCAAAGCAGTATGGTACGGATTTTAAAATGGGTATTTTACACCCCTATAACATACTAATCTGATCATCCATACTAAATCTATTCTAATATTATATGTAACGATAGCACTGTAACAGAATTATATAGTACCAATATAATATTATCTAAAATCTGTACTATACCGGTGTTACTATAGAAATAACTCTGCGCCTCAAAATCACGGCATTTCCTTATTTTACATCGACCTTATGATCATCATTTTCCTTTACATAATAATTAATTGATTATGCCCTTTTGCTAATTTTATCCTTCATCCCTTTCCTATTTTGTATACCTATACCCTATGTTATTACCTTATATAGACCTTTTCTTATTACTATCTATAGTTATGCTGTTTACCTTATATGTGCATCTATAGATATGTTTAATTACTATATCCGAATTTCATACTAAATTAATCTGTGACGCGTATATATGAATTGGTTCGATGCAAGAACAATACTAAGCGTCGTGAAGCCTTTAAATATTATCGCAAATTTGCTAGCCCAATGAAAACTTAGAACAGCAGATGTCAAGATTAATGTTTCGAATACTTCGGGTGTAATAACTTAATTCAGGTAGTAATGCGAAGGGAAGTTTTATTGGTGTTGAAGGAATTAAGGCTTAGTAATATCGGAAGGACATTGATCCGACAATAGGATAGTTTAATTATTTATGTATATCGAATATGTATACAAGTCCGATGTATTCGCTCTTCATGTATCGTGAGGTTAAGTAAGATCAAATAAGATAAATAGCTTTAGATAATATCTTAATGATTCCTCCTTTATAATAAAGACTCTTTAGTGAATATTTGTTATATCGTATCTCATGACTTTCATTTATCTCTCTCCTTGAATCCCGATTGTTATATTTATAAACTCGATCCTATGAATTCCTTCTCTTGTTCATCTAACGCTGATCTAAATCTGGCCTCCTAAACTGACGCTCTCCCTATTCGATAGTGACACCGGTACCATATTAATCTGCTATAATTTCCCATATTATAACAAAAGATCAATATGGTACAGATGGCCAGAATTAAAATAGGGGTATTTTGCGTCATACCTACAGATCTTTATACTGATCTAGTTTTTGAGGTAATCAAAAACGTGATAATTGATTATACATTTTAATACAAGCCTGCCCATTTGTATAGATTTTTATACGAACAAAGTAATACAATTCGTTTTTTGCAACAATTTTGAACCATTTTTCAAAAGAGATAAAACGACTACTATTATAGTTAAACCCAAAAATGTTTTATAATAAGTTTATCAACTGACTTGATCGACTTAGTGAATTTCATCCTATCCTGAAATGAGATTTCCTTTAAAAGTCATGAGTAGTGAATTGACCCATCTAAAAAATCTTCACCCGGGTCACCGACGGGTGGACAATGTGCCACCTGGGTGGAAACATGTCAGTCCAAAAAAAGGCACCACCTGGGTCACCTGGGTCAATTAAAAAAAATCTCAGGTGGTTAGTGATTTGACCCAGGTGGGTTAACCTATAGTTGGTGGTAGAATTAATTTTAAAGCGGTTACGGCTTTGCCGTATTTTTTGCCGTAATTGCTGTGAGCCGTAATGCTATAAAGTCGTAATGCCGTAAAGTCGTAATGCAATAATGCCATAATCAGAAATTCTATCTGCTATAATACAGTTTATTAAATTCTGTACTGCATTATGGTTTCCTTTAAATAATTTACTATTAAATATTTTTCGAATTTGATTCTGTTGACTTCACAAATTTGCATTAATTTGTATCGGGTCTCTGCTATAGGTGACCCATGGGTTGACCCACCCATTCTCACCCAGGCTGTTACAACTTGACCTGGGTTACCTACCACCTGCGAGTGACTCAGGTGACACCCACCCAGGTCAAAACACTAGTCATGAGACTTAATTTTTGCACTTAGAAATGCCTTATTTTACATGATGAAAATAATTAGTAAAAATATACAAGGCAATCGTGGCAGACGATTAGTTTTATTAGAAGAGTGAAGTTATTATATATTAGAGCTTTTTACATACTTGAACCTTGTTTTTGATACGACTAATAAAAACGTATACTGTATCATCTTGGAACTAATATAAAATTATTTAGATCAAATTTACCCGCGGGTGCCATAGCAGAATTTTTTTTATTAGGACTCACTCGGGTCACCCGGGTGGTCACCCGCGGGTGACCCGTAGCAGAATTTTTCTATTATCGGGACTCACCTGGGTCACCTGAGTGGGTGACCCGCGGGTGACCCGGGTCAGAATTTTTGAGACAGGTCAGAACACTAGGCTATGGGCATGCGGATATTAAGAAATGAAGTTTATAAAGGTTTTTTGTTCAGAAGAGAAAACGATATCTTTTGTTTCGCTATTGCTTGCCTTGGTAAAAACCAGCTCTATCTCCCTTTCACCATTATTTTAAGTGACTCAGCAAGGATTTGCAGCATGGGTCTGGTTGGGTGATATAATGGATAGTTAAGGATCCACAGCTATTTTAGCAGTACAAAGATCTTTGCAGTTATTTTCTGGGCTTCACAGCTGCGTGGGCAGTGCAAGGACCATCAGTAGCAATTTGTAGACTTCATGGCTACAGTGGCAGTTTAAGAACCTTTATTAGTAAATAGCTATGCCCCGCAGCTACAGTGGCAGTGCAAAAACCCAAAATGCTACTGCAATATGATATCCCAATTTGTTTTTAGCTATATAGATATATGTTAGCTATTTTTTTTATGCTTGGTAATAGATTGGGTGCAGTTTAGGACCTTGGGTTTAGGAAGTTTGGGTACTGAAAGGTTAGTGGCTTATGTATTTAACAGGTTAGAAGAATAATTGGTATGGGTTAGAGTTGGGCAAAACCTTTTTTGCTAAATCCAAAAGTTTCGGGTTTCGGATTATAGTTTCTGAAACCTCTTCCGAAACTCTGAAACCTCATCTGAAACCCGAAACCTCATCTGAAACCCTGAAACTATTTAAGATTAAATTTTTTACAAAATATGGCATTGTAGAACATGCTAACATGTTAGTATACAAATATTTGAGTGCCACCAAGAGAAAACATACATATTTACATATAGGTTATATTTATTAAATTTGTATATTTCAGTTAGGATGCTGACATTTATAGATAATATTTTAGGGGGTGGGGGTCAAGCCAAATCTTACCTCATATAAAAATTTTAGCCAATTAAATTTAATGAAAATATTACCTGTAAGCCTCTATAGAAAGTGGATATTAGGTAATAAATGTCAGCCCTTATCTTATTTATTAAATAATAAATTAATAAATTATAGAAAATTATATTACCTATAGTCAATTTGCCAATTAAAATTTAGGATCAGGTGTAATGTGTAGATTAATTTTGTATAACAAAAACAAAGAATTTTTTACAAAATTGCTAAAATTGCTTCTAATCTAAAATTTTGTTTTTGCTGCATTTTTTATACAAAAAAAAAAATTTCTTGTTAAATTTTACTATTAACTTTTACTCGTTTATTTTGATTTTGGATTGTAGATCATAGACGATAATCACCTTTGATGATTATTAGTTATTTTTTAAATTATAATATATATAAATTATAAAGAATATTACCAACCATAACTAGTAGTGATCAATCACTAGAGTGCTTATATCTTTAAAACATACTAAATAACAGGATTAAATACTCTAAATAAAATGTTCAGAACACTCAAAAGTCTTATAAAAATTAAAATTGGGATTTTTATAATTTTACCTAACAAAACCCTGAGCTATACATAGATAGGTAACAATTTGCTTTTGCTTATTTTTATGTAATATTAATGTCTGTTTTTTGTAGATTATTTCTATTTTTAGAAATATGTAACAATTTTTTAAAATTGTTAGCTGTTCATAGATTGCTCAGGGTCCTCACCTAACCCTAAAAATATCTAGAGATTGTGATGATTACTACTGGTTATTTATAGTAATAAATTATATATCATAAAATTTTCAAAATTTTAAATATAGTTTTGGGGAGTTTCGGATTATAGTTTCAGAGTTTGGGTTTCGGGGGATTTCGTATTTTTTTAAAAATCTGAAACTAGTTTCAGATTACACCAAAACTGAAACTAGTTTCAGATAGGTTTCGTTTCATTGCTCAACTCTAGTATGGGTTCAAATAATTAATCCTAGTCTAGAGGATTTTGTTATAGGGATTGAAGTTTTTAGCATATAACTCTTGAATAACAAACCTATTCCATATGTTTTTTATTATATAGCAAGAAAGTAACTGATTGAGCAATAATAATTACAGTAAATCACCACAATAGCCAGTAGTGCTCCTACAGACCGGACTTGAACCAGACTTTAGTCAAGTCTGAGTCTGGTCTGATTTTCGGACCAGACTCAAACTTTTATATTCAGACTTTTTAGTCAAGTCTGAATCTGGTCTGGGTCTGGTCCGAAGTCTGCAGACTAGTCTGAGTCCGAATATATTTATATGTATTTTTTGGCGCTGAACAAGTTTACTTAGTGCATTTTGTTAGAATAAATTAGTAAAATTTTATGAATCATAAGATTTTATAGAATTTTATTAATAAAATTTTATAAAATCTTATAATTCACAAATATTTATTAATTAACTCTAACAAAATGCACTAATAAACTTGTTCAGCGCCTAAACATGCATCAAAACGGCTGTTTTGTTTTTATTTTATTTGTAATTTAGAGATTTGATGCACAATTTTGGATTTTTGATCAAAAAGACAAATTTCAACACCTTATCTCCAAATTCCAAGTAAAATAAAAACAACCCCTACCGATTTAATGTATTTTTAGGTGTTGAACAAGTTTACTTAGTGCATTAAGTTAGAAATAATTAGTAACATTTTGTGAATCATAGAATTTTATTAGTAAAATTCTATAAATTCTTAAAATTCACAAATTTTTATTAATTAATTCTAACAAAACGCACTAAGTAAACTTGTTCAACACTTTAAAATACATCAAATCGGCAGGGTTGTTTTTATTTTACTTGAAATTTGGAGAAAAGATGCATAATTTTGGATTTTTGATCAAAAAAGTCAAATTTAAGCATCTTTTCTCTAAATTTCAAGTAAAATAAAATCAACCCTGCCGATTTAATGTATTTTTAGGTGCTGAACAAGTTTACTTAGTGCATTTTGTTAGAATTAATTAGTAAATATTTGTGAATCATAAGATTTTATAGAATTTTATTAATAAAATTCTATAAAATCTTATAACTCATAAAATTTTACTGATTAATTCTAACAAAATGCACTAAGTAAACTTGTTCAGTACCTAAAAATATATTAAATAAGCAGAGTTGTTTTTATTTTACTTGAAATTTGGAGAAAAGATGCTTAAATTTGACTTTTTTGATCAAAAATCCAAAATTATGCATCTTTCTCCAAGTTTCAAGTAAAATAAAAACAACCCTGCCGATTTAATGTATTTTTAGGTGCTGAACAAGTTTACTTATTGCAATTTTTTTAAAATTAATTAATAAAAATTTGTGAATTTTAAGAATTTATAGAATTTTACTAATAAAATTCTACACAATCTTATTATTCACAAATTTTACTAATTATTTCTAATTTAATGCACTAAGTAAACTTGTTCAACACCTAAAAATACATTAAATCAGCAGGGTTGTTTTTATTTTACTTGAAATTTGGAGATAAGATGTTAAAATTTGTCTTTTTTGATCAAAAATCCAAAATTATGCATCTTTTCTCCAAATTACAAGTAAAATAAAAACAAAACAGCCGTTTTGATGCATGTTTAGTTGCTGAACAAGTTTACTTAGTGCATTTTGTTAGAATTAATTAATAAATATTTGTGAATTATAAGATTTTATAAAATTTTATTAATAAAATTCTATAAAATCTTATGATTCATAAAATTTTACTAATTTATTCTAACAAAATGCACTAAGTAAACTTGTTCAGCGGCAAAAAATACATATAAATATATTTGGACTCAGACCAGTCTGCAGACTTCGGACCAGACCCGGACCGGACTCATAGTTGAGTCTGAGTCTGGTCTGAAGTCTGAAATTAGTAAAATTTAGAGTCTGAGTCTGGTCTGATCCCGGACCGGACCCGGACCGGACCTAGGAGCACTAATAGCCAGTGAGTTATGTAACAAAATTTTTTATATTAAATTGCGACAGAAGCCACAACTATTAATCCGGATATAAACTAACTCAAAACTATACTTTTTTTATTATAATAGCTAACAAGTTTTGTGACAAAATTTTTAATAGAAATTTCGCAGTAAATCAAAAAGAAATTATGACAGCTTAAATGCAATATAACTAATACAGTAATATAATAAAGTTATTGCTAGTGAAATTATGAAATTATAAGAATTAAAATAATAAAGAATTTTTAAATAAATGGTCTTAAATTCATTTAAAAATGCCCGAAGTTTGTTTCTTTTGATGATTTAAACTTGAGTAAAATAACTCTTAAGAAACAATTTTAATATACACGAATATATCTACTATAATAAGTAGTATCAGCTAAACAAAAATTCCTATAAATTTGTTATAGACTATATATACTAAATTCTATCCTACTATTTTGATATATAAAAATTATATAGCTCACTGCATTTGGTAATGTGTTTTTTGTTAAGATTTTAACCAATTTTGACTTTCTTATGATAAAGCAAATTAAAACTTTTCAGAATAAGAAAATAAACAAATTCAGAACTTTGCTATAATTTCTTTGAATGATGTAAAATCTTTAAAGTGCTTGAATTATCTAATTGAGTTTACTCAAATTTATATTCCTGTTTTGCATGACAGCATCACACAACTATCTTATTTTCTAAAGTATTGTCAGGCTGAATTAAGAAAATTCTGTTATGACATAAAGTCATGCATAATTACGGTTATCAATGATCATAATCCTTATAAAGTTAAATTTTATGAGTTTATGCACATATGGGGTGTCTTCAATTAAAAGGGCCCATTTTTACATTTTTTTGAAAAATGAGTTTTCGTTAAATTTATATAAATTTTGACATGATTAACTTTTTTAATTATAAATGAAAGTTGAATTACATAATAAAAAATCAAGATAATATAAAAAGAAAAATTACATGAGGCTGCGTAGAGCCAACACGTCACGAGTTTACCCGATAGTCACCTTCCGTCTTTAACCAATCAATATCATGAAATTTGATTGATCCCGGATCAGTCTGAAAATCAAAACAAATAATTAAACTCAAATATCTCAAAATAAAATATATGTAAAAATGGGCCCTTTTAATTGAAGACACCCCATATATGCAAGATTGTCCAATCAGATAGTTTAAAAAGAACATTTGCCTATGGGCATCATTTTATAATATTAGAAAACTTTAACTAAATTGTCGCAAATAAAAAAAACTAATATGTATAAAAATATTAATTAAATTCAATACTTGCTCTATCTTTACTATAAAATCTCAATAACTTCAACCTAAAACTATAATCTTGTCATAAACAAATCTTGACAAATCAAAATATTATTAAAGAAGAATCTCAATGCATTACAAATCAAAAAAAAATAAAATAAAATAAAAAGTAAAATAAAAATACAAAAAATAAATGTTTAAACTATTCTTAACTGTTAACACTAATAAAAAATATCAAACCCCATTTTTAGTACTGGCTCTAACATCAAACTGATCTTTAATTTTATTTAACAAGTATTTATAATACAGTTACAATATTATTCATTTTGATCCTTCTCACAAAATTTATAAGCCTTATAACTCAACTTCATGTTATTAGTCCATATAATAGTTAGATTTTTTATTAGTAAAGATTACCAAAAATAGTTTTTACAAGTAAATACAGCCCAAATTGCTGAGTTTAATTAATTTATTATACTTATAAGCTAAACTTAAATATTTAAACATACCTTTTATCTATCTTCTGAATTACTTTGTGAATTACCAAACTTCTTTGAAAGTTTATAAATGAGGTATGTTCTTTAAAGTCTTTGTTGTTTCAAGCTTTAACAATTCATATTCATGACTAACAATCTATTTTTGTAGCTGCTAAACATTACACTAATGGTAGTACATATTGTATACCATTTTGGTTATCATTCAATCAAATAAACAGCCTGCTATACTCATAACATATTACCAATAAAATTGATTAATATGGACAGCCCAAAGAAAAAAAAGTGAAAAAAAGTAAAAAAACAAAAATACAAGAAATGAGTATCTAAACCTATCTCAGGCCATAACAAAAATGTTGGAAAGACAATTTTACTATATAGCACATTCTAATTCTAACCCAAACTAACCCTTACCCTAACTTTAACTTTAATTAAAAAGTCAAAAACATTAACTTTAGACATCCTCTATACCAGGAATATAGTTATGAAATTGATGGAGTGTACCAGAAATAGTTATGCAAATTGATGGAGTGTGTGGTTACCTGCTATTTAGAATAGCCTTTACAATATCTTGCAATTGATTAAACATTAAAAATCTATAATTTTATATGGTTTAATACTGTGCTAGCATAACATGCTATTCTTTTTATTATCAATATTCATTCTGTTTTTAATCAAAAAGAAAATGTGCTGATTATAAGCAGTGATTTAAATTGGATTCACACAGTAGGCGCAGCGCACATAGATTTAAATTTGCATGTATATTGGAGCTCCCTGTATATATAATACACATATAAATTTTTTTGTGTGTTTTTTTGCATTTGCACAAATAAAAATTTTTTGAATTTATAACACTAATTACAAGTAAAATCACTACTAATAAATAGGACAATTCATTGTAAGGGGTTTAGAATTTAAAAAAATAATTAGAAACTTAAAAAAAATCTTATTTGTATATTAAAAATTTTGAAATTGAAAAATGAAATAGATTTCTATTTGATGAAATAAGTAAAAATTTTTGTTATGCAGATTAACAAACTATTTTTAATGGTTTTTAATTTTGCTTGTATGTTTTTTTTTGTGGCATATTGGTCTTTTCAGTTTTTTTTATACTTTCATATTATATTAATTTAATTTTGATCAAACTAAATCTAAATTTATTCTAGATCTGGATGAGAAGCACTAGCTGCTAAGTGTAAAATACAAAAATTTTAAGTGTATTTATTGAGTTTGATTAATATTCTCTAATTATTATTATGCATTTGCTTATATTTTATAATTTTGATTTTTTTCATATATTTTTTGTAGCAAAAGAATTTGATTGTTTTTAAATTTAAATGAAATTTTGATTAAAATTTGTGATTTATAATATGGTATAAGTCATAACTAGCAAGATGTTAATCAGGTACAAATCATGTTAAAATAAGGCACTTTATTTGTATCCAAGTGGCTATTTTTTATATAATATAAATAGGAACACTACAACTATAGCCATTATAATTAGCTATAGCCATAGGCGATATTAGATTTAGCTGACTAGCTAAAATTATTGCCAATGCAGGTATAAATTGTTTTGGCTTGCTGTAATATCGTAATACCAAAAATATTTTAGGTAGTCTAAACTGTAAATATTTTTGCCTAAAATATTTTTCAGCTGTCTAAAATATTTTTAGCTGTCAAAAATATTTTCATTGCCTAAAATATTTTAGGCAACCTAAATATTTTTTGACTGCTAAATGGTTTAAACCATTATTCTTCAATAATATATTATTGATTATTCTTTTATATAGTTTACATATATGAGGGCTCGTCAGTAGAAAGGGGGTAGAAAGTTTCTAAGTAAAAGTTTTTTAGACTTTGAACTAAAATATCTCAATAACTACTAAACTAAATTTAATAATTTTTTTTTTATTTTAATTATATGTAGTTATAAAATTAAAATAAAAAAAATTTATTTAATTTGATATAGTAGTTATTGAATTATTTTAATTTAAAATTTAAAAAAAAAGTGGTAAAAACTTTCTACCCCTTTTCTACTGACGAGCCCCCATATATATAATATTAAAATAGTTCAACTGTTACAAATTATTAATAATCAATGAATTTTTTTTTAATATATAAAAAATTTAGCTAGCATTTAATATTTAGGCAAGAATATATTAATTTATTTTTATTTGCTTTTTAGTTATTTATATATATTTTTTAATCTTTTAATATTTTACTTTATTATTATTATTATTATTTCTAAATTATTTTACTTGCTAAAATGACAATTCAGAATTGGCATAAATTCAGAAATAATATGAACAAGAATATATAAACTACTTTTATCATTACTAACAGATCACCTTAAGATCCAAATTGTGTTTATTGCAATTTATTTAATGAGTTTTTTTTATTTAATATTTATTTAATGGTATTAGGTTTACTCAGTTTCAATCAACTCTCCAATAATTACTTTACAAAAAATTTAATTCGCAGAGAATTAATTTTAGACAAGGTTATTTTGCACTCAATTAATTTTGTTTTATAAAAAGTTATTTCATCAAAAGCTAATTTTGAAGACAAATTAATTCAAGTTATACCATAAAATTCAGATATGGGTACCCTCCTGTACAGTGTACCCCTTGCTAGTTTGAGAGGACCGACAATGACTTATACCCAGGAACATAAGTATGGTATATGTAGTAAAATATATTATTTTATATAGTATAGAAGTACCCAGGTACAGAGATTGAAATATGTAAATACCTGGGTACACATGTCCAAATTTTATGGTAGTTAAGTTTAGGTTTAAAGTTGGTGCAATTTATAAAATAATTGTAAGTACAATATTGAATTAATTGTCTGTAAAATAACCTTTTCTATAAAATAATTTTTACAAACTAAGTTTTCAACAAGTATTTGTCAATGAAATAATGCAGATATAAATTTATTTATTTATTATGTATCAATTGTTTTTTTTTAAAAAGTATCAACAATATAATTTAACAATATAATTTAATCTACAAGAATAATGAGTTTTAACTCTTTGAAATTGATTTATTACAATATTAATTGTCGTGGCTGATGCTGAAATTGGCTGATACTGAAATTTTAATCTATCTTGATATGAAATTTAAAATTTTTTTGGGATGCTTTTTTTGTTTTTGTCTTATAGAATTAGAGTAAGGTTTGGATGTAGATTTTATTTTTAAAGAGTATATGTGAGTTTTAGCAGGGCTTATAGTTTTAAATCAACACCCCAAATTTTATTATCAGCCCATTTCAGTATTAGCTGCAACATTAATTATATTATATAATTAATGAATGCATAGCTAGTGCTCTGAATTGGGTTGGGTCAACCTGAAACCTAACCCAAAACTTCAGGTCAGGTTGGATTTGGGTTGAAAAATTTTGACTCAAAAGTTTCAGATCAGGTTTGGGTCAGATTTGGGTTAAGAATTAACATAACCCAACCTAACCTAACCCAACCCAAAATTTTTTATATAGATTAGTTTTTTTTAGAAATTGAGGTTATTATTCATTGCCATGGCGATGCATCACTACTTCCTAATCAACCAATTAGGATGCGAGATTAGATGTAACATAAAATTGACTTTTTTTAAAAAATTGCTTCTAACTTAAAATTTTGACTTTGAAACTACGCTTTTTTCTTAACAAAAAAATTCCTTGCAAAATTTTAGGTTAGAAAAGTCATTTAATTATTGCATCTACCAAACCCTAACCCTAATCTTAACCCAGACGCTATTTGTTTTGTTTTGATTAATGTAAAATCAAAACCAATAAAATGGTTGGTCGATCATGAGATGGCGATAACTTAATTTTTTTTTATCTACTGTAAATTAATATGCTCATGTTCGCATCTAAGGCCATGCAAAATTAATTTTTTAGTTTGTATAACAAAGAATCAAAAAATTTCAGATTTTTTTCGGATCTATCAGGTAATTCTAGAAAATTAAGGTCACCAATGGGCAACACTGGAGAAAAAAATTAAATAGCAAAAACGGAATAATTGCACAATTAAATTGTTTTTTTTTTGAAAATTTGGGTGGCGGGTTATGCAAAATGAAAAATTAACGGGACAATCACCCAGTGATTGATGATCACATGATGATTATTTGTTTAAACTATACCCCAAACTAACCAGGATGATCACAGGGTTAACTCTTCAAACTACCCAAATTAACTTTGCATGGCCTAAATAAATTCAATATACACACTAATACTAAATATTATCAACAATTATTTTTTCTTTGATAAACTAAACAATATTTTTTATATATCTTAAATTTAGATTAGAATTTAAATATCAAAATTTTAAAACTTTAGCATGTTGGTCTTAAAAATTCGGGTCGGGTTCGGGTCGGGTTGAAGTGCTAACCCGAAAGTTTTCCATCCGACCCGACCCGAAATTTGGGTCGGGTTCGGGTTGGCTATAACCGACCCGAACTGACCCGTTCGGAGCACTATACATAGCAGCCAATAACTGTTTTATTTGGCAGGCGAAAAGATCCGAAGGACCACAGGGTGATCGTTTTTACATGACAATTAAAAAGCATCTGGCTTTGAATTTGATGAGCTAACCTGGACCACGAATTGGCTCAGGTTGCGAGCACATTAAATTCAAAGTCAGATGCGCTGTTATTGGATTCGAAACATCAAGTAACGGATTTGTTTTTCTTTTTCAATCGAGTCTATTTGGCATACAAATAGTACTTATACGTTATTAAAAAGAAAACAAAATAATGTAAATACAGTAATATATTCTATTTCAGAAAATTTTTAATTTTACGATTACTTATATACTAATTTTGGAGTAGGAAGTTCATGTGATGATCTAGAAAAGGAAATAACTATAAATCCGAGCCGAATTAGCTGGTTATTATTGCTTTTACTATATACATGATGTTGTCACACTTCAAATGATCATCATGTGCATCAAATCTGCTGGTTTTGGATTAGATAAACCATGTAACGTATTATTTAACGTATTATTTAACGTATATCTATGAATATTATAACTAATTGCAAAAAAGATGTGTTATATAAATTTGTTTGTGTATAAAAATGATCAAAATGAATTAGCCATTCTTGCAATATGATCATTAAACAAAATTAAATTCAAATGTCAATATTTTTTATGACAATATTTTATGAATGGTCAATCTGCTACTATATTTAGTCTTAAATTTCGTGAACAGCAATTCCATTTTGAACTCTTACTATTCATAATGTTAAATCTCTTCACGACCATTGTACTATACATCATTAATCAAAGTTATTCCGCGATAATTCAGTATGATATTATATATAGAAAATACACTCAATACTCTCTTATATAAATAATGAGAATTCTTTCCAGAAAGATAACTTTATATAGCGAAATTCAGTTCATAAAATTTTATAATCATGTCGTACATTAGCTTTTATATTTTCGCTTTTCTTTTAAATTTTATTTTTGCGTT
The DNA here is from genome assembly GCA_003550325.1 of Gigaspora rosea. Classification (NCBI taxonomy): domain Eukaryota; kingdom Fungi; phylum Glomeromycota; class Glomeromycetes; order Diversisporales; family Gigasporaceae; genus Gigaspora; species Gigaspora rosea. The sequence continues at coordinate 637,545 of QKWP01000003.1, read as the reverse complement.
TGCTAAATATGTTCCATCTGCAAAATTTGGACACATCGCATCATCTTCTAATTATGCTCCATCGGCAAGATTTGGACATATCGCTGTCCTCGCCGATAAGAAACTCTACTTTCATGGTGGATCTAATGGAGTTAATCATACTAATGATTTTTTTTATTTGGATGTCTCTCAAGATTTTTCAATAACAGATTTACCATGGAATAATCTACCTTTTCCTGGAACTCCTCGAAATCATCAAGCTTCAGCCTGTAAAGGTGGGAAAAATGATGATTTGATATTTATTTTTGGTGGGAATGTTCCTGGTAATCCACATTTTACTAGTAAATTTGATTTAAGTAACGCAAAGTGGACTAATCTCACGAGTCACGGACGTGAACCCTCATTAAGAAAAAAGTTTTTCATGCGTTAATTTTAATAATCGATCAATTACAATATTCGCTGGTGATAATCATGACAAAAAAAATGATCTTTGGATATTCGATTCATTCAAATTAACATGGGACATAAGTGATGCACCAAATGCACCCCAAGATATCATCATGGGTTATAGTGCAATAACTTTGCCTTGTGAAACGATTTTATACCTTGGTGGAAAATATACTTCTAATGGTGGACTTGCACCAATGGGTATAGTAAGTGTTATATCCTAACAAAATAGATATTTTAGCCTTTATTCATTAATTCTTTGATTCCTTGTAGTTATCATTATATGACACAGTAAATAACAATTGGAAAATTTTGGTACGCAATAATGACAAACTTAACTTTTTTAATTAACTTATATTTTACAATTACAATAGCAATTGTAAATGTGCTAATATATATATATATATATAATAGAGTACATCTGGTCCAACTCCTCCTAGTCTCTATTATTTCTCAGCAGTATTAAGTATGCAATTTGACAAAATGAGTGTTTTTAGTTATAAGGTTTTGTTTATTAATCATTTAAATTAAAAGCTTCCGACAGACGTATTATAATGTTTGGTGGAATTGGTGAAGATGCTTCGAGCCTCGGTGATTTGTGGATTTTAGATAGTGAAACATATGAATGGTCGGCTGGAAATATTTCAAACCCAAATGATCTAACTATTTATTCACATACTGCGACATTAGTAGATAATTATATGATTGTTGCTTTTGGTAAAAATTTAGTCATTTTAATCTACTTATCTTTTATCAGTTATGATGAATATTTATGTAAGAATATTTAGTTAAATTTGCTAAACCTTTATTTGTTTAACAGGTGCTTACAATAGCAAATCCAATAACACCTCTTGTAATTTCAACTTCAATAACAACAACAATTGCAATGTCAACTTATCATCAACAATATATATGTTAGATGTGAGACAGAAAGATCCCTATAAATGGGTTTCTGACTTTATTGCAAAATGAACTACAAAATGTAATTGTAATTAATTTTCAAGTAATAGAAATATTTCTCTAGCATAACTATTGATATCATAATTAATAGTATTAATTCTTTAAATTATTCGTTACTGCCATTATTTTGACTCTATGATTTATTAATTAATAAATATAACAAAATTAAAAGTAATTAATTTTAATATGAAATAATTTAATGTTTCAATTATTTTTGATCGTGGATTGGCCAATAAAATTCATGTATTTGATATATTGCGCCAAATATAGTATAATTTTTTTTTAAAAAAAAAACCATCAATAACTTTATAATCAGGACTGATCTTTACAAAGTAACGGCCAATTTTTTTAAAAAAAAATCTTCTATCTTATAAAGATTCGAAAATAATCAAAATTTCAAACTTACATAATTCTTTATAGAAATTTTTTTATTAAATTAACCATTAGCTTTGTAGAGCTCAGTTCTATTAATAAGTAACTGCGCGACGTTGTCACGCAAAACCAGGAACGGAAAGTGGATTATCAGCGAGTTACAGGTTAAACCAGTTTTGCATAAGTTTCTGTTTTGCATGCGATACAGTAGATCAAAAAGCCCCATAGAGTATGTACAAATATAGAAATACATTCAGAAGTCACAAGGATAGATTAACCAATCAGATAAAAAAGAGACACAGCATTTCAAATGCCTGTAAACCATACACTACGTACTTTGTATTCCGTTCCTGGTATAAAACATTCAATTGGTTTTTATAAAAAAAAAATGATTAAAAAGTTTTAGCGTTTTAAAAAATACTATTTTTTGCCGCAGTATGTCAAACTACATAATTTTATTGGCCATCCACGATCACGAGAAAATTAAATCATTCTTGATTGACGAGTATAAGCTTCCGGTGTTATTACACTAAAATTTTTAATATGTTAATTTTGTCATTAACATTATAATTAGCTTACTTTATTTATCATTACACAAAATTTTAATGTCAGAATCATTATTTGTAACAATAAGGCCATACAAACTTATACTATTGGTTTTCATATCACCAAGAAACCTTTCGTGACCCGGCGACCCGGATTTTGATTTTTTTTTAAAAAAAATTTTTTAATAAAAAAAATTTTATTTAAAAATTTTATTGTCTTACAACCGGATACCCGATAAAAAATTTCATACGTTAAAAATTTAAACTTTATTCTTTATACTGTTATACAGACAAACTTTGTTTCCTTAGAACATATTGCACTGATCAATAACACCATAGGCGCGTTTTAGTAAAAGTTAAAGTTTTATATTTGTTATCATTATTTATATATGTAATTGATTAATAATCTTTACTATATTAAAAATTCGCACTGTTCGCATAATTATGAATGGAGAATTTCTATTGGCTAATATATTAAAAATTAAAATTTCAAAACCCACCTCACTGACCCGGCCGGGATATGAAAACCAATAGTATAAGTTTGTGTGGCCTAACATGAAATAATTGAAATAGTCTTACATCTATTGTGCGTTAATTACAATTTGAAATAAAAATTGATTAACCGATTTTGAAAAAATTCGACTGGTTAAGCCGACAATTTTGGTTTAGCCGAACGGGATCTTCCCTTTCGGAAAAATCATAATTAGCTTACTTTATTTTATCATTACACAAAATTTTAATGTCAGAATCATTATTTGTAACAATAACATGAAAAATAATTGAAATAGTCTTACATCTAATGGAACTTTCTATTGTGCGTTGATTACAATTTGAAATAAAAATTGATTAACCGATTTTGAAAAAATTCGACTGGTTAAGCCGACAATTTTGGTTTAGCCGAACGGGATCTTCCCTTTCGGGAAAATCATAATTATTATAAAGCTATAAATATTTATGATTGACATTTTTTAAAACATTTAAATCAGTACGTATTTAATTTTTTTTTTCTGTTCTTAGTTTTGAGTGACAAACGCCACACAGATAACTAGTATTAAAAATTTACCGTAAGATGAAAAGTAAAAAACAAATCAGTATATTAATTACTTTAAATATTCAATGAATTTTCAATATTTGATCCTAATCATAAGATTTTCTTAAGTTATCTGGTTTTGGATTAGATAAAACATGTAACGTGTTATTTAACGTATATCTATGAATATTATTGATTAGCCGATTGTGAAAAAAATCGATCGGTTAAGGGTATCACACGTAAATCGCATGATTTGATTGGCTAGTTTCGTGTTATCAGTGGCAAATCACGTGATAGTATTTGATTATTACGCGTTTAAGCCGACAATTTTTTGTTTAGCCGAACGGGAAATCATAATCATTATAAAGTTATAAATATTTATGATTAACATTTTTTTAAAACACTTAAATCAGCACGTATTTAATTTTTTTAAGTTTTTAGTTTTGTGTGATAACGTCACACAGATAACTAGTATTAAAATTTAAGATGAAAGTAAAAAACACATCAGAACATTAAGGATTTTCAATATTTGATCCTAATCATAAGATTTTCTTTAGTATAATATAATTAGCTGGTTTTGAATCAGATAAACATGTAACGTGTTATTTAACGTATGTCTATAAATAATTGCAAAAAAAGATGTGTTATATAAATTAGTTTGTATATAAAAATGATCAAAATGAATTAGCCATTCTTGCAATAATCATTAAACAGTAGTGAAAGTCAAAATTAAATTCAAAGTCAATATTTTTTTATAAATGAATAGTCGATCTATCTCTATAATTTTAGTCTTAAATTTCGTGAACAGCAATTCCATTTTGAACACTTTCTATTCATAATATTAACTTTTTTCACGACCATTGTACAGTATTGTACTGTACATCATTATCAAACTTATTCCGCGATAATTCAGTATGGTATTATATATAGAAAATACACTCAATACTCTCTTATATAAATAATGAGAATTCTTTCCAGACTGATAACTTTACATAACGAAATTCAACTCAATAAAATTTTATAATCATGTCGTACATTAGCTTTTATATTTTCGCTTTTCTCTTTAATTTTACTGTCGCGTTTGCTAAATTTGATCCATCTACAATATTTGCGTCTTCTAAATATGCTCCATCCGCAAGATTTGGCCATAGCGCTGTCCTCACCGATACGAAACTCTACTTTCATGGTGGATTTAATGGAAATGAAAATTCTAATGATTTTTTTTATTTGGATGTCTGTCAAGATTTTTCAATAACAGATATACCATGGGATAATCTACCTTTTCCTGGAACTCCTCGAAATCATCAAGCTTCAGCCTGCATAGGTGGAGAAAATGATGATTTGATATTTATGTTCGGTGGGAATGTTACTGGTAATCCACATTTTACTAGTAAATTTGATATAACTAACGAAAAGTGTACTAATCTCACGAGTAGCGGAAGTGAACCCTCATTAAGAAAAAGTTTTTCATGCGCTAGTTTTAATAATCGATTCATTGCAATTTTCGCTGGTGATAATCAGGAAAAAAAAATGATCTTTGGATATTCGATTCATACAAATTAACATGGGACATAAGCATTGCACCAAATGCACCCCAAGATATCTTGGGTTATAGTGCAATAACTTTGCCTGGTGGAACGATTTTATACCTTGGTGGAAAATATACTTCTAATGGTGGACTTGCGCCAATGGGTGTTGTAAGTATTATATCTTAACAAAATAGATATTTTAGCCTTTATTCATTAATTCTTTGATTCTTTGTAGTTATCATTATATGACACAACAAATAACTCGTGGGAAAGTTTTGTACGTAATAATAACAAACTCGACTTTTTAACTTAACTTATATTTTACAATAGCAATTGTAAATGAGCTAATATATATATATATATATATATATTAGGGTGCATCTGGTCCAGCTCCTCCTAGTCGCTATTATTTCTCAGCAGTATTAAGTATGCTATTTGACAATTTAAATGTTAAATGAGTGTTTTTTAGTTATAAGGTTTTAATCATTTAAATTAAAAAGCTTCCGACAGACGTATTATAATGTTTGGTGGAATTGGTGAAGATGGTTCGAACCTCGGTGATTTGTGGATTTTAGATAGTGAAACATATGAATGGTCGGCTGAAAATATTACAAACCCAAATGGTCTAACTATTAATTCACATACTGCGACATTATAGATAATTATATGATTGTTGCTTTTGGTAAAAATTTAGTCATTTTAATCTACTTATCTGTTATCAGTTATGATGAATATTTATGTAAGAATATTTAGTTAAATTTACTAAACCTTTATTTGTTTAACAGGTGTTCAAAATAACGACCCTCAGAAGTCAAATTTATCATCAACAATATATATGTTAGATGTGAGCAAGAAAGATCCCTATAAATGGGTTACTGACTTTAAAGCAAATACTGTAAAATGTAATTAATTTTCAAGTTATGCAAATATTTCTCTAGCTTAACTATTGATACAGTATAATAATTGATAGTATTATTTCTTTAAAAATTATTTTTACTGCTATTATTTTGACTCTATAATTTATTAATTAACTAGCCAATAGTTTTTTCCTGTACCCACGAGTGGTAGAATTTGAGAGGTTATATTGCCTTAAAAGATTGATATAGAACATTTGCATAAGTTTAAAATTTTTATTGATTGGATTATTGAGGAATATGATTTTGGTTTATTGTAACGCAAATATTAAATAGTTTTAATTTAAATTATAAAAATTTTAATAGTTATTATCATGGTGTAGCGTTTTTTTAAGAGATTTGTTATTTTAAAGTACAATATATGGATATTATATAAAATATTGTATCGGATGAGTTGAAAAGTTATATTCGGTAATCGCATGAAGGATTAAAAATTCTTACAATCATGGTTGAATGATAAAAGAATGTATTTTAAATATTATGTTATAACATAGTGTTTTTTGAAGGGTTGAGATTTTTTAGAGATTAATTTTAATTTATTAGTCAATTTTTTTTTACTGTTATTAATAAAGAAAAAAAGTTTAATATGGGAGTATTTAATGATTTTATTAGTTAATTACGGACGTGATAAAATTTGAAAATTATGTAATTGTTAAATATAGGGTTTTGTTACTATATGTTGTATGTTAAATTAAAAAGTTTGCTTTAGGTTAAATTTTAAATAAAGAGTTTATTAGAGCTAAGGGAAATTTATTCAGCAAAGTTTCAATAAGAACAATTGTTGGTATTAAATTTAATGAAGTACGTTCAGGAAAAAATAAGAAAACGTGTACTTATGGAAGGCATGTATTGTATATATATTTGAGTAGATAGAAATATAATGGAGAAGTTAATATAGTTTGTATCGTACAGTGCTGTATAAAGTACTTTTTTGGAGTATTTTTTAAATAGTGTTAGAGTACTATTTGATTGTAAATTTTAATATTTTTTTTAAAGTTTTTCAGTATTAAACAAGTAGCAAATCAATGATTACGTTACATATCAGCTTGTTGTATTAAAATTTTCTTTAATTAACTCACAAAGATATTGTATGTAGTACAGTAAGGTAGCAGTATTTATTAATTAATAAAAATAAGGAACAGTTTAAAGTGTGTTAATCGATGATACAGGTTACAGAAATTTAATAGTTAATTTGCTAAATTATAAAAAATGGACAAATAAATTGGTATGTTAATAGGATAGACATATATAGAATGATGTTTTTGGTATTTCAATGGTAACAATTGAAGAAAGGAGTTGGGTTGGATCTTGAAATTGTTTCGAGCCTATGATATTCAGTAATAACATCTTGATCTGTGATAAAGGCGGATCTGTCGAGGTGTGATATTTCGATATCTTCCCATCTAGGGCATCTACTAAGAGCGACGTAAGCTTGGCCAGGGGAAAAGATGCTTCCGTCTAAAGCGAGAGATACTCTTGGTAGGGTAAGGTCCTGTGTTTTGTGGACCGTAAGTGCAAAGCAATTTTGCAGTGGGAATTGAGTGCGTCGACAATTATTACCATTTATTTGAAAGTAGTGGGTTTCTTTGCTGATGTCGATGTCAATTATGGATCCTTTAATAGAGAATGCTACTCGAACAGACTGGTATTCAGGAAATACATCGGTGACAATGCCTATAGTACCATTACATATACCTTGTTCAATCAGAGAGTTGTTGAGATACATAATGCGTGCACCAGGTTGAAGTCGAACAGAGATGGGTAGGTTTGTTTTTGGTTTAAATATGTTATTAGAAAGTGATGGGTCCCATTCTAATGAATTTATAATATCTTTGGCACGCGACAAGATGAATTTGTTATTAAAAGTAGGGAGACGGTTACATATCATTCTATTAATGCGTTGGGCATTTTCTTTGAAGCTGACAATGTGAGTGGTATTCAATAGTAGGTCCGTAGCAGGGTGTGATAAGAATTGGGAGTAACGTTGGTATAGTATTTGCCAAGAATTTTCAGAGATGGTGCCAGTTCGTACTTCATTGAGGAGATTGTAGAATTGGTGGTCGCTATTTTGTCGATGCGGTGTTCTTAAAAATAATGGGTAAAAGAGTGGCCAGACAGTTGCACGGAAACTTGTTGACCACTAATAGGAGGGAGTTGGGCGAGGTCACCAACTAAGATAATGTTTATACCACCGAATGGGATTGCATTGTTATGAATAGAAGAAAATAAGTTAGAGATAAAGTCTAATAGTTCAGCAGAAACCATAGATGTTTCGTCAATAATAATAGTATCAATTTTTTGTAAAAAAGTTTTTAGTTCTTTGTCATTAAGTGCACGGGTGCGGAAACCACTTTGAGTAGAAGTGAGATGTAATTCTGAGTGGATTGTTTTACCATCTATAATTGGGATCAAAATTTGTTTAAAAATTTTGATAGATTTTATATAATTTCGTTGTATTGTATTTTAAATAATGTAAAAAGTTAACAAAAGTCATGTAAAATTTAGTGTGAAAAATAATAATTTTATAGCTAATTTGAAAATTACAGTTGATTTGAAAATTAGTGGGAAACATGATGAATTTTTGTGCAAATTTTGATAATTATTTTTAGTATAATTGTATAGTTTTTCGATAATGTAATTTTCATTCAATGTATTATCATGATACATATTGGTACTGGCTGAAAATTATATTATGGAAAACTATACTTTTATTATCAAAAAATAATTAATGAAATTTGCTGATGATCATCACAAATTTAACATGTGCTTACTAATTTTTAAATCAGATATAATGGGATATGATGAATTTTGGGATAAAATTTTGGTAATTATTTTTTGATAATAAAAGTATAGTTTTTGCATAGTAGTTTTTATAAATTTGAGACAATTTTTGTTATAGAAGTTTTCATAAATTTTGGATATCTGGTAAAAAATTGACTGAATGAATATTTGGTAATTTGATAAATTTGTGATTTTTGGTAATAATTATTGCGAATCAAATTTAATGAATTGGTAAATATTCAGTTAGTTAATTTTTTGTTGGAAGTTCAAGAATTTATGAAATGGATGCAATATAATTTTTAGTTGGTTAAAAATATACTGTGATAATACATTAGATGAAAATTATATTATTGAAAAATTATACATTATTACTGAAAAATAAATATTTAAATTTGGATAATCATTACAAAATTCATTATGTTTCCCACTAATTTTTAAATTAGCTGTAAAGATCAAATTAATAGTTTATAGAAATTTATGGAAATAATACAGAGGTGCAGAAATTTGGTAAACTTACCCACATTTTGGGCTGCAACTCCAGTAGGAGCTAATATTAAATAGAATGACCGTCTTTGGTTGAGTAGGTTTATGATTAGTTTAATTATGTAGGATTTTCCAGTACCAGCTGAGCCTGTTATAAAATAATAGGGCCACTTGGTGCTACTATTTCGACCCATATACATGGAAATAGTTGATAATACATGGTATTGGTCTGGAGGTAGTTCAAGTACTGCAGACTCCGGTAGAAGATCAGGAAGAATTTTTAGGTTTTCTAATTGAAATTGTATAATTTGGTGGAGATTAGTTGGAAGGGAATTATCTAATGAGTTTAATAATCTATCCAGTATTTCAGCAAAACAATTGTTTAGATGTATGATTGTTGATTGTCTTAAGTTTGAAGCATGATCTTGTATGTGTGATAATGATTCTGGAAAGAGGGAAAGATATTTTTCTCTATAAGTTCCAGTAGGTCCATTTCGATAATTTGATTCATTTCTTGCAGGAATGTTTAACAATAGTTGTTGGTAAAAATATGGTTCTCCATCTTTGAGTTTGAGAAATCGGTATCTGGTTAATATTTTTTTTTTTTGCGTTTTACAACATAGTTAGATAAGTCATCAAGATGAATGTAATGGGAGGTTGATTGAGGTGAGTAAGGAGTAATTGAGTAATTTTCAAAATATTGAGGATAGATAAGCTGATCGAATTCAGGAGTATGAGGGCGGGACATATATTTAATTATAGTATCATCATAGTAAGGATTTTCATCATCTTCATTTATTAAAGATACAGGAAGAATAGTACGTGTTCTAATTGAAGGTGAGTCAGTAGTAAGGAACTTAACAGTGATAGATGAACTGCAAATTTGGTGACCTAATAATAAGAACATAAGTTCCATTGAGCCTAGTTTATGAGCAATTATATGTTCTCTTAAATGATCATTTTCATAAATATTAAAAATATGAGAAGGTTCTGTTTTTGCAATATATTTTGCCATATAACGAGCAAATCCTTTATCAGTTATGTATTGGGCATTCATGTGTGCATTCCAAAGTAAAAGAGTAGGAGCATGATAAGGAACAACTCAGGAGTCAGCTTCAGTTAAACATTTATATGTGTAATGAGAATTACCTTCTTCATAATGGGTTATTTCACAGAAAGGGCGAGGAAACCCTTTTTTACAAGTTTGTGAAGGAAGTAAATTTTGGCATCTTATATCACATGTATGTATTTGATTTGATATAACTGCATTATATAAGTCACATTCAGATAGTGGATCAGGTATTGTAGATCGTATTATATTATTTGAAATCATAGTTTCAATTGTATTAGTTGTCCAGTAACAACTATGGGTGTGGGCAGCACCTCTGTTTTGAAATTCAACTCTATCAAAAAAATTTACAATTTTTCCAAATCCTGTGAGATCAGGTTTGTTATAGAGTTCTTTTTTTAAAGATTGAAATCTATGAACAAAATAATTTGCACAATGAAAAGGTCTATTAGTGGGTAAAGTATCACCATTGTCACTACTCTGAAGTATATCATTAAGATGAGTCCAACGACTTTCAGCCATACTTAGAGTTATAAATAGAGTAGGTAGTCCAAGGTTATATTACATGGTGTTTAGATGGAGTTGTTTTTGATGAAAGTAGGTGTCACCTGTACGTATGAATGAAGGAATAGGAATTGTTATATTTTCATTGATAATATTGTGTGAAGTATAATTGCTAGTACAAAGTAGGTCTCTTCCTGAAGATAGAGAATGATTAAAAGTAGCATTAAAATAAGACTGTCTTAATAAACATTGGTTGTTTTGATGATGCCTCAATTTTTCTAATTGTAAGTAAGACCATGAAGGCCAATAATGATGAATTCTCCATCTATAATCTATATTTGTTAATCTTTGCTTTATGTATTTTCCATATGATTCAATGCGTGATTCATCAGTGAGAGGAGTATAAGTTAAAATATCATGGAAGTGACCCTTTCCATCTGTAAATAAGTCAGGAAAAAGTAAAGGTTCTAAGTTCGGATCATATGTAGATATTGGTAAGCGCAAATTATTATTCTCTTGAATAAAGCCTGACATTTGTCTAGTATAGTGAAAGTCTTCATTATGAACCTCATCAGGAAAATTGTAGGTAGGTATTATAATATCATTTGGGTTAGCTATAAGTATTTCAGTGTTAGGTTGTGCTTGTTGTGCGATTGGAAAAGGGTTATTTAGGGGTTGGGAATTGTTTAATGATACTAATTGAAGAGCAAATGGGCGTAGGTAAGGATTATTTTGAGCTAGCCAGGTGGCAGCAAGATGTAAGGTTTCATCTTGAATAGAGTTATTAGATGTATTATTGAAAGAATTATTAGTTGGTTCTAAAAAGGCACCAAGAATACCAGAATATAGTGCATGTGCTCTGATATTACGAGAGTAATTCATAACACCAACCAAATTTCTATACTCAGAGTAAGGATTACTGTTTGGGTTTCTTCCCAAAGAGCAATGTAGATAAACAGGAGATAAATGTTTTCTTTTGTGTAAAGGAACAGATACTATTTCATTAGGCATCGAAGAAAGATAAGGAAAAGAAAACCTTGTAGAAGGCTTTTTACAAGATTTGCAAGTGGGAACCCTCAACTCAGCAATACGATTAACATTAGGATTGAATGATAAGGAAATGTTTGGTATATTTATCTGTATTGGGTAAGTAATCATTGGATCATAAAGTACCCAAGATGCCTTTTCAGGATACAAAAGCCTTCCACAGTACACACAAGCAATTCTGGGCCATTGAGTTAAAATATCATTTTGAAATTTTTGGTATAATTTTTTAAATTTAGGAGAAGGTACCCAAAATATACTATCTTGAGAGGATTGGATGTTTGTGTTAAGTGGTATATTAGTATGATTACTTATTGGATGATTAGGCTGTTCTTGTGAAGTTCCGAAGTTATTATCAAAAGTATAAATATTACGAAGTCGGTAGGTCATAATGGAAAAATTTTTTTTAGATAATTTCTTATTATAATTGATTATAAGTAAGAATACGCAAATAAAAACTATTGTTGCAGAATGCATTATTTTATGACATTCGTAATTTTTATATACTAGTAATCAACAGTGATTTACGTTAGAAATTTTTTATTTATATGTAATATATACAATATATAAAATTTTGACAATTACAGGTTTGCATTTTTTAAGGGTTTCGATTCTAATAATTCACACGATGGGTGATGCATGAAATATGCTATTCATAATAATTTTGAAGAGCATGACAATTATTCATTTTCTTGTTAGCGACTGTTGATTAATGGAAGGGAATCTTTTGATCATCTTATCTATTTATTTATGTTATTTAAATCTTTTTTTTCATGATACGGTAAGTAAAAAAAAGGTTGAATCTTCAAAATCTTTTTTCTGACGATCTATTGACCGATCTATATGCATATCTTATTTTAAAGGGATCAATTAACATAGGGGTTCGTAAATCTTTTTTGCTTAATCGAGTTGATCGCGTAAACTTAATTCAGATCTAATCTGACTTTAAAAGATCTCTATATATAATTTTTTGAGTAAATGTTTATATAATTCATAAAGCAAACCGAGAATCACGGGCTGAAGTCTCGCAAAACCAGATCGATCATCGTCGTCGATGATTCGCACAAGGATATGCATAGTACAAAATTTTAATCTTTTATACATATAGTATGAAAACTTCTATCTCGAAAAAATTTTTTTTATATTATAGGTTTCAATTAAATTAAACGGTATAATAAAAAAACATGGATTGTTTTTGATTTTTTTTTTTTTTTTTTTTTTTTTTTTTTTTTTTTTTTTATTATTTATTATTAATTAAAATCAGTAAGCTTATTTTTTTCTATTACAGGTATTTTTTATCAAAAGAATTTCGTTACTCTAGTCTTATTCTCGTTCGTTTATATTGGTTTTGTTTGATGAGTACGTTTACTTTTTTTTTTGTGTAAAGCTTATAAGACTACATATCGGTTTGATTTACAAGATAATTTTTTTGGGAAAGAAGTTTAGAACTGAATATTTACAATATAGACAGTATAAAGAGCAAGGGATAGTTGTTGTTTGTCCAAATTCTGTTGGTAGATGTGATAGATTGATTTTTTTGATTTATACGAATGTAGATTCAAAGAAAGGATTGTTGAAAGCAGTTATTATTATAATAATTATTGGTTATTTATTAGGTGTCTATACAGTATAAAAATTATTTCAAGGATAAATTATTTATTCATAGCGAATATCTTTATATAATAATGTACTCTATAGGTATAAACTTTTATACGCGTATACAAAGAATAACATTAATGATATGATTATTTACGTTTTTAATATAATGATTTAGAATATGAAGGTATGTGATTTATATTTATTTATATATTTTTTTTAAACTGGAAAAACGGTCATATCATCATATATATATATAAAAAAAAATAGATTGATTAAACTTCTTGGTCACTCTCGGAAATACAAGTTGTCTTTCATGTTTCTTGGGATTGTAATGGTTGTATGTCTGAATCAACTGGCATTGAATTTGCTTGTAAGGCTGTCGTGAGAGCTTGACTTCCTCGAGTAGTAGTAGCACCAATTCGGGTTGTAGTAGCACCCATTTGAGATAAAGTAGCACGACCCCTTTTGGAATTCTTCTGGGTAGTGCTACGGGAGGAACGAGTATTCTTATTTGGGGAACGTGCAGGAGAAATTGGCTGAGTTAACCAAGGAACATTAATCGTTCTAGAGCCGGCTGTACTATGATTAGTAGAAATCATAGAAATATCCTGCAACAACATAACATGTTTTTCAGTCGCATCATGAGGTGTACTTTCATCTGACGATGATTTATGGTAATAGATAGTTCCAACAAGAATAGCGGTAGTTGAGCGAAGATTTTGGTTAATAGAGTTTGTTTTGGATGAAAGATATGAATTATTCGTTAAATGTTTTACTTCAACCCAAAAATCAGACGGTTCTCTATCCCCAAGCCTTTCTTCTACGTAAAAGTCAAGGGTAGAGTATCCATCTACCATTTTAACAGTCTGAGTTGTCCGGGCACTAATCATTACATTTAAACCTATCGCGGGCATATCATCGAAATCCAAATCTACTACTTTAATTGAGGTAGCATTTACCTTATTTATTATAAATAAAGTAAATTTTTTATTCCAAAAAAAGAAAATAAATAAGAAAAAAAATTTACCAAGTAATAGGTTTCATAAGCAATAAATTTTTCACTGAGATAAATAACGTCACCGACTTCAAACGGTTCAATATAATGCTGAACAGTTTCATCAATGGGGATAAAAACTTTTGTCTTTAAGAAAACAATATTTGTTGGGTCATCATCCTCAACTTTCGCAATAGCAGTTATCTGTTTTAAGGTAAACTCTCGAGTTATATGAATCAGTGCAATCGTGAACATAACAAATAGCAGATAATTTCGCTGGCATTTTTGTTTTTTTTTCAATAAATCAAAAATAAATACGTGAACTAATGTATATATAGCTGTTTTTTTTTTCGGGTATCAAAAGTGTAATAGGAGAATTTTTTTTCTTTGAAGAGAGTTTATATTTTTATACGTATATATACATATTTATTTATTAACGGATCGATAATAAGCCATCTATTTCCCTGTTACTTTTTTTTTTTCTTTTTAATAGTTATTTTTTTTTATTTAAATTAATTAATAAAATGTAGACATTTTTTGGCCCCTTAATATCTGCGCTTGTGCAGTGTAACGGGTAGTAATAGGAAGAGCGTGAACCAGAGGGTTTAAATAGGCAATTCCCGTAGTTGGGTTGTAGGTATGGCAGCTAGTGTAGAACCTTCGGGCGGACTACTTAAATTAGGCACCAAAAGTGCACGTGTGGCTAGTTGTATCCTCATTCATGTAATAAATATTACGTCCTAATAACTCATAATAAAATCCCGGCCATAGTACCCGGCCTCTAAAGTTTAAAAAAAAAAAAAAAAAATGTAGACATTTTTTTTTCGAGTAAAAAGCATTTTCCACAGTATTTAGCGGGACACTGCCACCACAGTCTCAAGTCATCACTTATTTTTTTATTTTTTTATTATTTTTTTTTATGAAAAAAAAAAACTCGTATAACATGAATTGGGGGGTTTTAACACGATAATTTATTTATATTTCATAACAACATACGATCATATCAAATTGACGAAACCAACAAAGATTTTCGATCTAAGCTAATGCGGACCGGTTGATCCGAAGATTAATCAAAGATCTCGCAAAATAACGAAAAAAATGGTGTTACGTATATATCACGCAAATCACAGAGAACAGATCACTTTGAAAAAAAAATATAAATAAGACACAAGTTTGTAAAATGGGCGGGTGGGCGGAGCTAATCCAGTAAAGGTTATCATAGAATGGATATGCACATACCTAATGATATAGATACTGTATATATATACAAGTATAATAAATAAATAATGGATAAAATAGATAGAGTAAGAGGATATAAAATCGGCAAGAACTTTTCAACTTAATTCGGTATGATCTACTTCCCAAAAGGGTGTACGCAACAAGTCATCGAACAAGTCGAACAAGTCATCGAACAAGGTAACCCCTCAAAAAAAAGACATACCAACATGAGCACAATATAAAAAGATAAATAAATAACGTAATAAAAAAATCACAAGCACATAACCATTACCAAATACGGAAAAAATCACGAAATAAAAAATTTACACAAGCACACAACCATCACCAAATACGGGAGAAAAATACCAACCAAAATGTATTCTACGATAAATAAAAATAAAAAAAATAAAAAAATAAATATAACTATACGTAAATTAATTTTAATATGAGATCATCAATTATTTTGTGGTCGTGGTTGGCCAATAAAATTCATGTATTGATATTGTGCGTCAAAATATAGTATAAAATTTTTTTTTTAAAAAAAAACACCATAACTTTAAAACTGGGCTGAGCCTTACTAATTAACAGCTAGTTTTGAAGAAAAAACTCTTTTATCTATAGAAAGATATAATGATTCAAAAATAATCAAATTCAAACATATATAACTTTTTATAGAAATTTTTTTTAATTAATTGACCATTAGCTTTGTAGAGTAGTGGTCGTACCCTAGGATACAATAACCGGTTAACTGTTAGGTTATCCGGATACCCGAATTATAAAATTGATAAACAGATAAATTATTGAGATATCCGGTTAACTTAAGATATAATATAGGATATTATAGAGCAAAATACAATTATAATAAAAATTTTAATTTGCGTATTATTTATATACTAGCATCACCCGGTGTAAACCTTGTCTACATCATAAAATTAATGTATTTTAAATAAGAACTTGATTTTAATATTTCGTTTGTTTATTATATTTATTTAATAGGTAATATAAATCAATTAAACTTTAAACTTATACTGGCTTTCGGTTTTTTTAAGTATAATAATTATTATACGACAGGGTGAAACCTGAGTTTTTTAGGTTACGTTATTGATGCAGACCACCATCTAACTATCCTAAAATAGTACCCTAACCCAAATTAAGGGGTCGTCTAAAGCCGTGTGCGTCACGTGACATAGAGCCAATAAAATTGTTTGTTTTGATCGACACGGATCAAGCCCGACGAAAATAAAGTGAAAAGCGTCAAAGATACAAGAAACGGGCATCTAAACCTACCTTGGGGCATTAATGTCAGGGAGGCAATTTTACTATATAGAACAACTCTAAATCTGACCCCAGACTAACCCTTACCCTAACCATAATCAAAAAGTCAAAAACATATGACCGCACACGGCTTTAGACGTACCCCAAATTAAGTACAGATCTGCATCAAAAACGTAACCTAAAAAACTCAGGTTACCGTATTATTATTAGCGCTTTATAATGGGCTGACCATCGTGACCTACCATATATGGTCATGTAACGTTGTTACACTTGAAAATGCCATCACTGATATGAATTTGCTAATTCATTTATCATTTACTAGTCATTCGGAATCATGTTCGCTCATATTACATTTTTCTTTTTACTCATAATATTTTTATAATAATTCTTCTTGTTCTTTTAATTCATAATCGATTATAGTAGATAGTCTGTAGAATAGAATAGAATAGTCATTAATAGTGTAGATTGAAATTCGGGGCGTACAATGTTCCGCGTTATTTCTAAATTTACGTTGATTCTGGATTAACACATTATTTCACGTTTTTATTATGTCCGCACTACGGTATTTTCGGTGTTATTAATCATGGCTTTTATCACTAAAATTATAACAAAGATGTTAATCCCCTTGTATACCCTCGGAAATTTTAAATTCTTACAGCAAACAATGGGGAATAATTCAAATATATTAAAGCTTCGATTATTAAAATTCTCTTGAATAGACTCGGAAATTTTAAGCTTAGATTTTTAAAATTCTCTCAAATGAATCCAAAAATTTTAAAATCCTCATAATAAACAATGGGAAAATCATCCAAGTATAATAAAATTTTGCTTATTAATATTTCTCAAATATTTAGCAGCTTAATTAAGCAATTACAAATATATTGTTTGGCTATCGTTTTATTAAGAAATATATAATATTTCTAGTTAAATAAAGCAATAACTATCTACATTATAATTATTTTCGTAAAGTAATGTTAATTTCTACTTTACAATTGTTACAATTTTCAATAATGACTCGGGGTAAGTTATCAATCGAATTTGAACTAATTGAAGGAAGAATTTGTTGTGTTTCTTCATCGATAACTCGAATATCAGATGAGTCATTATCATGTGACTGAAATGAAAGAAATCGTTGTGATTCATTATCGATAACTTTAATATTAGATGAGCCATTATTACGTGATTTAAGAGGGCTTATAAATGGTTTAGAGGCATCAAATAGTGTAAATTTTCTTGCCGTTCTAATTCGATTTTGCTGAATTGGACCAGGTATTTGATGGTTTAATGATGAAGTTACTAAAGATCGTGTAGAATCCTGATTATTTGAAAGAGAAGCCAATGGAGATATTAGTAGTATCTTGAATATTTGAAAGAGATGCTAATGGAGATTTGAATAGTAATATTTTAGAAAATGTATATTTTATATACTATATGTGAATTATTTTTTTAAAATGGCAAATTACAAATTATTACCTGTATTATCTTGTTTGACAGAAGGAATCATTATTGAAGTATTGTGTAATATATCCCGTGTAAATGTTTCATATAAAGCTACACCACCAGGGATCGATGACACTAAAGGCCATTATATGGTCAGTTGACACATTTAATTGAGTAAGTATCTGAATTGCTGTTCGTCAAATTGAATGATACGTGATTTTTTTGAGATCTGTATCAATTGAAGTTATATGACAAATTTCACGAATCATTTTTTCATGTGAATGTTAACCTAAAGCTGCATCATGAAACCAAATTCCTCTAATAAAATCTAAATAAAAATATAAAAAAATAAATAAATAAAAGATAAGTATAATTCAAAGTATCTTTATTAGGTGCAATTTTAAAAAAAATTCTTTGGTTTTAAAATTTGTTCACAACGATATATGTAGTACAGGGTTGGGCAATTGGACAAGTGGGTTGTCCAATAAAATTTAAATTTCTAAAATTGTCTGTAATTTTTTTAGAAATAAGAAACCTCTGTTCAGAGTCAAGCAAACCAAATAATTAGGACAGTAATATACCACTAATTTTTACTATATATGTTAATAAATCAATGGACACTGGACAAATTTATATGTCCAGTGTCCAGTGAAATTCACTGGACATAGAAGGCTGCCCAACCCTGATGTAGTATAAATTGTCAGATACTGAAGTAAATTTGCTATTCATATCTGGAGGTATTTCACAAATTTCTACCAGCATTATGTAAATTCTTTATGCCCTAGCATGGTTTTTCTCACAAGGTATAACAGCTTGAAGAGACTTTCCAGGAGTTGGCTTTATATGATCAAACTAATTGACATGCATCTCCTCCACATAATCAGTATAGCGGGCTTTCATTTTGATTGGATAATTTTTGTAGATTATTTCGTGATTTGTTAAAATCTGATTGGTTAATAGATTTATATTAAGAACGAGCTGAAGTAAAATATTTTGCAAGATATTAATTAAATAAAAGATACGGGATATTAATTAAATAAAAAGATACATTTATTTAAATTTAAGAATTGCAATAATTTATTACAGTACTTGGATCTAATGCGATACATGTATAAAAAAAACAAAAAATAAACAAAAAATTTTAAATACGGACTATCATTTTTTTATATTTAACTATTCATATTTTAACAAATGTTTTTGTAAAATGTTATATTTGTATATACAAAACTTACCCATTAGTTAATTTAGGACCCTGAAATATACATAGATGGTCAGGTTAATTATAGGGTTACTAAAAAAGAAAAGATCTGCAGAAAAAACTTCAAAAATAAGCAAAAAATTACTATAAATAGAAAGATCTGCATAAAAATCCTCAACAATAAGCAAATTCATACTCGACCTATCTATGTATATTTCGGGGACCTGTTAATTTGACCTATTACAATAATCAAGAAAAAAATAAACATAGCCTAAAAGCTCTTAGTAACAAATTTTGATTCATTTTAATGATAAAATCCTTAATACTAAATCACTTGCCAATAATAAATAATGATAAATTGAATAATAATTAAATTAATATAAATATATTAAAATAATTAATCAACTACAATAAGTAAAAACACATGAAACTCGAACTTATCTTTTAATATTTTTATACCTTTTGAAATTTTCATCAATATCAGATCTTTAAAATCGTTTAACAACTATGTTCTAAGCATATTAATAATCTTGTGAAGACTTACTAGAGATCTAAATACAAAAAAAATATTAATAACTTTTTCTTTAGAAATTCTTTCATAGCCTAAATGATTAAATTAAAAAAAAACGCTCTATAGCTAGTCCTCAAGATTATTTCCCTGCTTTCATAATTTTAAAGCTCACTATACTCTATGTGCTATATTTAATATCCAAGTTCTACATATTTGATGCTTCTTTTATATATTTAATGCCCATTTCATATTTACAATACTTCTCTACATTTCGACATCCTTTTCTCAATGTACAAGATCTAAGGTTGATATACTAAGAGCAAAACAAATTAAAAAGCAAAGAAAAAACTTCATTGCTAAATATTTACTAATTTAATAATCTATAACTTTGTCTACTACCAAAAAATAAGAACTTTCTTTGAGTTTCTCTTGCTTGTCTAATGAGTACGAAATTTCAACATATTTGTTAATGTTCACCCTATTCAAGGTGAAATAAGTTACTTCTTATTTAACTTTTAAATTACCTCGCAGATTACTGAATTACTTTGATAGTTTATAAAGTAAGATGTAAACTTTCTAATTTTTTTGTCTCACACTCTAGAAATTCGTACTTGTGATTTCAAATTCATTCTTGTGATAGAAAACCATTATTTTAATAAGAGTTTGTTATAATAAGATAGTCTTCAAAAATTAGCCAATCATAATAAAGCCTACTATGCTCATGTAATCCACATAATAAACATAGCCAAAAATTTTTTGATGAGGATTATTGTCTTGTACAAATTTAATTTGACCATCGATAGTTAATAACAGCCTTGGAAATAAATTCTTATCATAAATATTTTGTTTGGCTCAATTAGTGATGTCACTGAAATTGATTTTTGAAAAAGGCCTATTTCGTCTTCATTATAGAAAATTGAAATTTTTATATAGAAGAGCAAATAAAATTTATATATATATGTTCCTTATAATTTTGTCTATTCAAAAAGTATCAAATAATTTCGTTTTTCAAATAAAATAGGTTAAAAATAATTTCATCTTCAAATTTTAATTTCAGGTTTTAGAAACCGAAATGCTTTCATCCTTATGTATAGGCTCAATACATGGATATTTTTAAAGATGACAAGAAATTGCACAATAGCAATTATAAATAGAGCTAGATGCATAAGGTTGACTATTTGCTTTTTTAAAATGACAAAAAAATTCACAAGAATTGACTCTAATTCAGTTTGATTTGCAATTTATATGATATTTCCTAGAAGGTTTATATTAATAAAATACTTGTCCAATACATTAGTCCAAGTTTTCTTAGTATGTTTAGTATTGAATACTTTGGAATAATTAATAATATGATCAACATTTTCTTGTGATAGTGTAGCAAACCTAGTCTAAAATAAACTAAATATAAATAAATTTAAAAATAATTATGATAAACTTTATTCAATAAATACTGATCTATATTCTTTTTATTTGCATTACTATTCTTTTAGAAATTGTCAAAGTTTTCTTTAGCTAAGCTTGTAACATTAACATTATTATCAATAGTATCAAATTCATAATTGAAGCTAATATCAGATCCAGGTTTGTTGTACTTTAACTTGAGCATTCTTGTGGATATAGTAAAGTGTTTATTCTTTAAATTATAAATAATTAATTTTTTGTAAAAAAAATTTGTATATAATATAGAATGTATAGTATAAACCTTATCACTTTCCATTTTAAAAAATTCAAAATCAAGAAAGTAATTAAAAAATTAAAAGTATCATTATAAATTTTTTTTATTTATAATAGTTTCTTTTATTAAACTTTATATTATATTAGTCGTAAATAAATGTAAATAAAAATATATCGAATTCGATAAAAACCATAATTAGTACTGTATTTTTATATAATAACGCACTTATGTATTATTTCGAAATTGGTATTTTTTTTAAAATTTACCTATTTGACTCAAAATAATGCACATGTGCATTTCAAAATAATGAACTCCTATACAAATTTAGCAATTTGTCCATTGCTATCAATATACCAATATATCAATAGATTAATTGGTATATATCTATGATTCATTAATAAACTTATTCAAAAATGCAAATTTATTAGAGAAAAAACTTTTGTTAGATCAACTTTGAACTTTTGAACACAAGATGAGTTATCTTTATTATAGGTAGACTTTTGTCACTTTTATAACTAATCTTTCTCAATTCAATAAATTTTATTTCTTTTTCTTCTTTTTACTCTTTTTACTCTTTTTTTATTTTTTGATCCTTTTTTATCAATCTTTGACTGATCAATTCTATTTCTATAAAAAATAATATACAAATAATAAAAAATGAATTAAATACTATATGGCATTGGCCAATACTTCTGGGATAACTTCAACTGTACAATGTATATATATTGAGAAAGTGTAAACCAGTTGTCAATGGGTCAAACTATACCTCTAACTAATTCAACTAACTAAAATATTATCTAATAAGGTTCAAGACTTATAAAACTTGAATTAGCAGGCAGAAAAAGGCATAAAAGATTTGGTCTGGGCCTCAAAGTTTACAAGGTCCTGAAACTATGAATCCAAATAAGTATCTAATTCTTTTTGTGATTCTTGTAGTTGAGTATTTGTTCAATACTAATTTGCAAGTCTTTATCCTATAGGAATTATCCCTTAATTTGTTATGCAGGCATATTTGCCTGCGAAAATTTTAAAATTTTAAATTTTTTAAATAAAACCTTAAATTAATTTTAGCTATATACTTTCTAAGTAAAAATAATAATATTAGTTCTGTTTTATCAACTTTATTATAAAATTTTTTTAAAATTATTAAAAAACTTTGGTGTAATAAAAGTTTAAAGTTTTTGTTTTGGAACTTTTACTATATAGTAGAATTTTTTCTTTAGGTTTTCTCAAATTTTATATGTTCCCATCTATAAAAAAAATTTTTCACTTCTAATACAAGTCTTAATTTTTACAAGTAAATTCTATAAAGTCAAATAATGAAAGTTGTCATCCTTTATAAACTACAATATTGTATTAGAAACTATATTTTTAAAACCAATATTTAAAGAATTCACCAAGCTATTGTAAAATATTTTTTTGGTTAAAAAATTTCTTTAAAATTTAATATTTTCAGCTTATAAGCAAAATAAACTTTTTGTCTTATAATATAAATTTAAATANTTTTTAAACCCAATATTTAAAGAATTCGCCAAGATATTGTAAAATATTTTTTTGGTTAAAAAATTTCTTTAAAAATTTAATATTTTCAGCTTATAAGCAAAATAAACTTTTTGTCTTATAATATAAATTTAAATAATTCAAAAATATAATTCTTGTTATTAAATATTATAATACCAAATTTTATTTAAATATCTTAAATGATTAAAAAAATAGATCAGAGGTATAATACAGGCAAATTTGCCTGCAAAGTAGTACAAACTAAGGAATAGGATTCAAAAATTAGTTTGAATTAGGATTCTTTTATGATTTCATAGGTAATTATACTGATTAGATTTTTAATTGAATTCTAATAGCAGCTGGTAGTGGTCAGAAATCGAATTGCTTTTTCTTTTCAATCATGTGATAAAGTAAACTTACTTTTCTAAATCGCATTTTCTTTCAAACAACTCTAAAACATGATGAGTATAATATCAGTTATATTTTGATTTAAAGCTTTTGATTATGCCTGTGTCCATTGGCTGCATATGAGATGTCGTGTTCGGTGGCAAATAATGTACAGTTACATTAGTTAAAGCATTGCTGTTGAGACTCCTTCTGAGTCCATAGAGTTTAAAGAAATGTGCAAAGACGCATTGTTAACAATTAGCAAAATCTTTCGCTTTTGACTTCGAAAAATACTATCAATATAGCGTAACCAGTTTTCCTATATATTGGATCTCATCCATGCCTTCTTATTAGAATGATAATCACTGGAAGTTGAGAAATATTAATGTTTTTAAAACACTGAGGTTTTTCAGATTGCCCAAAACAAGTGATCAAAGTTTATGTGTTCCAAGTAAAGTTTGCTGCAAGTAATACCGTAATTCGTGCTTTGTCCTATTAAAAAATTAAAATATTATTATAAAATTAAAAAAAAATATTAATTATAATAATACTGTAATAACTTTACCAATTTTTTTCTATGTCGATGCTTATCAGAGAGTGTTTGGTTAGGAAGCATGCGAAAAAATAAACCAGTTTCATCCGCATTATAAATATTATCAGGGTGATAGCAAGACGTAACTTCTTGTAGTTGTAACCAGTGTTTAAAATTCAAATTCAAAATTATGTTCTCAAATGAACTAAATTTAGAGTATTAATGTTCTCAAAAAATTTTTATTGTTCTCATTATATAGAATTTTATTTTTTAAATATGCATATATTTTTATTGTATAAACCTATCTTTGACTTTTAAGTAAAGTTATAAACAAAGGCTTTCTAATTTTAGAACATTAAATTGGTTGAATTGATCATATGATATACTCATTGCAACTATAAATCTTTTTTTCAAATATATAAAAAAAAAACTAATACACGTGTAGTTATAATATTAATAATATTTTGAGAACATTTTATCAGTATAAAATGTTCTCAAATAAGAGAACATTATTTTAAATATTAATGTTCTTAAAAAAAATTAGTGTTCTCATGAGAACATGAGAACATCAAATTTTAAACACTGGTTGTAACTGAAACCCTGTAAAGATACAAGTGGGGCACTTTCAGATTCTCCATGAGTTGTAATACAATGAAGTTGATTTTTTTTTTGAATTTAGTAATCCAACTAGATGAAAATGATAAATTCTCCTTAATATCAAGTGCATATGCAAACTCAATTCCTTTTTCTTTTAACAAGTAGTCACTTAAAGGCATATTTGCAGCAACTATTTGTTGTACCCAAGTTCTCATAGCAAGTTCAAGTCTTGGAAATTTAACAGGCCTATGACGAAACTGGTTTTCATCTACACTATTATTCTTTATATTTTTGTATTGTTCATAGTTTTTTAAAACTTTTGATACAGTAGAATGGTCTAACTTCAGGCCTATATATATTTTCATAAACTCTTGAGCAATTTCATGATGTTTAGTATTTGGATTTTGTTGGGCATATTCACAAATTTTTTTCATTGTAAGTCATTTAAATGTCCATGCGTCTTTGGAACTTCATGTTTTCTAACATTTTAGGATTGATTGATTAGTATGTAACTTTATTGAACACAAAAAAATTCACACTATTTTATACTGTGACAAAAGTGTATAACTTGTGCACATACAAATAGAATCTAAAAAAAAAGGTAAAGGTGCCGATTTATTACATACGTACACATGTATGTAATTTTTTTTACAAAGTATTAATTAAAAAAAAGGATAAAAAAATGAAAATCTTTTTTGGAAGGTTTATCTTATGTTGGACCCTCCACTTATAAACCATTCACAAAATTTAGTGCTATTAACATGAACTTTATAAAAATTCTTTTGCACACTCAAATTATGAATTTTATATCTTATTTGTCTAGTCTAAGAAGAATTGTGGGATTACAATAAGGGTAGTGACAAATATTACGTAATATTTTTTTACTATACCCTCTACCCCCTCCCCCCGTAAGATAAATTTGATTGGCTGCTATAAATTTATATATCTAACGTAAGACAATCAGTGACCCCCCTCCCCCTCAGGATATTACATAATATTTGTTACTACCTAATGACAAGGCAAAACTTTTATTGTTTCTTATTAATTCATCTGCATTTTTGTTTTAACTCTTTTTTGGTAATCATTAATAATCTTTTCCAATTTAGAATAATTAGCAAATACTGTACTTGAAATAACCTGTTTCTGCATTGACTATAAAAAGATTGAACTACGAAGTTTGTATCCTCAAATTTTGCCTGCTTTGTGATTTGGTTTATGCGAATTATGCGATAAAGTTTTTAGAATTATGCTGCAAATTACAGTATATAAATTAAGTAGAAACATACGAAATATGCGATCACCAGGTTGTAAAATTATCGTAATTTATAAATTTTTATCATAAGTTACTGAATCTATTAACTTACCAGGTAAATTACAGTACTATACTTCAGTCTAAGAATATACCGAATTAGGATAATGTAGATTGCTCCTTTTATGGTAACAAAATGTCGATTAGACTATTCTAGACTATTCTATATGTGATCATCAGCTTCATACAACTAGCTAATAAAATTGTTACTGCATGTACATATGTACTTATGTGTATTAACTGCTCTTAATGCAGTGATGTTAATTCACCTTGTTGATAATACATGCTACTTTAATATGTATATTGAGATCCTTACCATAACTCTTAAATTAATTGTACTTCTTTATAATGCTGTAAATTTAAATACTGGCTTATACATTTACTAATATGCATTTCATAAAATTAAATATTAATGTAAAGGTCAATTGTTTCGAAGCTTTCCCAAACCAAAGTGACTTATACTAGACATCTCAAAATTAACATACTTTGGAAATAAGAAAAATTGAATTTGAAAAAAGGGCTAGACTGGAGCATTAATAATTATTTTATAAACATTACCTTTGTTATGATTTTTTATAATCGCTTAATTCCATTTTTTTAATAGAATGATTGGAATTGGATATTGTACAAAGCAAAGCAATAAAAAAATAAACTTAAAATATAATAATTTTTTTTTTATGTTAAGGTGAGATCGCACCTCTGGTCTTTTATATATTGATCATTACAACATCGCTGTACAATTTTTTATATACTATCTACCGAGCACTGAAACTTGGACTAATTTAACCATGACCTAAACCTACCAGAGCCTTCCATATTCCCATTTATATGGCTGATCTGGCTTTGTATGTCCCTCTCCAACCAACAATTGGTATTCACATGTCCGCCACTTTACCCACACTACCTAGTATCATCACTTCCAATTTGGTGTCAGTTGCCAGGTAGGCGCTTTATGCTTCCAGATTGGTATGCCTGAGTCCTAGTACTTCTCGGAAGTTCGTATCTCAAGCTATGCAGCTGTTTCTACCACATTGGGTAAATATCTCAAGACAGCATACTGCCGCAACTAGCTGATTTTTCTGCATCTTTGGGGCCCTGGATTTAGCGTTCCAAATTTGGTAATGTGCGAACAACTGTACTTCTCACTATAGTGACAAGTGACTGGGCATGTTTCGCAAATGCTTCCAGCTAGCAGGTATAGTTGGATGGCATCATGAGGCTCTTGATGCACTCTACATGCACTTATACCTGCCTATCCTGTATTGGTAGTCCTGGCCCCCTTAGCATCCAAGGACTCCCATATGGGTACACCTAGAGCCCATTAGGCCTTGACACATATTCAAAATACAATGATTATTTAAATTACTGTACTATAATAAATAAAGATTTAATTAAGTTCAAATATGAAAAAAATTTTTATTTATTTAAAAATTTTTTAAAAAAAATCTCACAATACCAATTAATAAATTATATTTGTCAAAAATTGAGTAAACATGAAAATTGAGTTTTTAACTACTACAGTGCTAAAATTTACCAATGCATAACATACTTATAACCCTTTAACTAATTTATAAACCTTCTTTGTCCATATGTTATTTGGTTTAATTCAATTGATCTAGTATACCTTTTCATCATATAATTAATTTCTTCTTTATATCTTAAAGCTATATGTATTATCTGATTTAATTTCTAGAAATCTAGCTAAATCTCAATGCTTTACCTTAACAGCTTAATTCGTCTGCATTATTTCTAGCGATTTTGTTAAAGTACTGTATAAAAATTAAACAAAATCAAATTAGCAAAAAATTGAAATACCTAAAATAAATCACTCTGACCTTGCGGCATTTTGCTAAAAAAAATTATTAAAAAAGTTTATTATATACAAAATTAATAAATAACATGTGTTAAAAACAATCACAAACCTCCAAGCCAGATGAAAAAATTCTGAATTACAAGAAATTGCAACAACTTCAGCTCCAATATCTTTGAATTCTTGAGAACAATCACTAATCACATCAAAATGGTTTAAAAAAAAATCAAATCATTTAATTTAACTTTTTATAATAAAATTAATGCAAAACTCACATTCAAATCAGTTGGGCATACTAAAATTAATTTTTTTGACCTTGGCTGCCCAATAAGGTGCTGGTTAAACTTTCATATTAACCTATAATAAAATAACCCTTTTCTTGACATTCTAATATTAATACATTCTTGAATTTTTTATTAATGTCTTCATTGCTATCAAATAAAATATATATAGACAAAGTTAAAATTTAAATAAGCCAAAAACATTTAATTCTTTGAATAATTTACCAGAATATTTAAAATTTTTATTGTCGAAGTTCACTTTAACTAACCTGGCTTGCGATCTAAACCCAACACAAGGATATAGAATGCTTTTGAAATTGCTGCATAGACGGCATGCAATTCCTTAAAATATTTTATTATTAAATTTCCGTCTATTCAGTTTAAAAAATATAATTTAATTCATACCTAAGTTAATTCTGTATTTAGTATATTACTCTCCATATGGCCCATTACTTCCTAAATAAAAGGAATATCTGTCATTGTTACCATGATAACTACACCTCCATAATTCATTTTTCTGTTCTAAAGATATGATATAGACGTAATCTATAATAATAAGAGAATAAAATAATAACTTTTTATTACCAGGCATAAGCATATTATTTGAATTGTCTAATTTTTTATCGCTTTGCTTTGTACAAAAGCATATAATTTACATGCAAGGTTGCCTTCTTACCTTTAGCTTATGGTAAAAGATTCTTGGATTTTGGGTCTCGCCTACTTTTTTAACGAGCCTTAACTTGAGTAGATTATTGTGGATTATTTAAACTAGAGATCTTATATTGTCTACTTGTGCATTTTCCAAAATGAAATTAGAAGCATAAAAATTTCTGAAAAATACTAGCAAAAAGGTGTGCAAGAGCCAATTAAATTCGAGTATCGATGCAAGATCATTCTAGAACCTGATTTCCTAATTCAGTATATTCTCTGACTGCACTTCACAAAAATCTGGGCTCCTTTATATCAAGCAATACCAGAAACAATAAAATTGCAAGATTGTTGTGTAACAACAACAATAGCGAAAAAATTTAACTATAGCAACTACCTTTCGAGCATGCTCTTTTTATCAAAACATATAAAATTTTTAATATTGATGTAAGTAAATCCTTTATCTGTTATTGACTATTTATTATTCTGATATTATATTATCTTTAATATCGGCCATTTTATGTACAGATAATGCTTTATTAATTATGTGAACTTAGTCCTGATATGCGAATATGCTATCGTATATGCTTCTGCGGTAAAATTGAATTTATGTGCAGATTATGCTATCGCAGATATGCGCTATCCCAAGTATGTATATATGTACTGTATGTACACATGTACATATATATTAAAAAGAGCAAGAAGAGTAATTAGTAAAAATGAGAAAATAGCAATAACAAAAAAAATTAAAGTGATTTTATAGAAAGCCATTACTATTTAATTATTTTTATATTTTTAAATTATGATTATATAAAAAGGGTTTTATAATTTATTGCACCTGCAATACATTGCACTCCTTCTATTAATTAAAATTTTTGCCTATCTAATAAAAAATACTCCTTATGAAATTTTGGCATAAACTAATTCCTGCTTCATTCCAGGCCTTAACCCTAACTCTAATATTAATTAAATTTTATTTTTTGCTTTGATAAAATTTTGTTAATTGCTTGATATACAAAATCAATAATCCGAATAGTTATAATAGGAGTGCAATATATTGCACCGTGCAATAAATTATAAATTCCATATAAAAATTGTGACTTTATAAATAAAATTAACTTAAATTGGTTTATAAAATTTTGTGATAGTGCTTATATGGAATTGTGCTATTATAGAAAGAAATTTAATATTTTTAGGTGATTAAATAGGAAATATGACTTGCAGGAGGTGACTATATGGGAGTACCAAAATATCAAAAAACCCATATTAACTAAGTTGGTATGTTAAAAATTTACTTACTAAGTTAATGAATTTTGCAGGTGATAAATAATTTGTGCAGGTGACAATGCGAAACTAGCCAATCACATCACGTGATTTATGAGTGATCTACAAGTGATCGATATAGGGTAAACTCTACCTTAAATTTAGGGATCTACTATTTCCACCATGGAAAATTGCTATTTTTACTATAGTTATACAAGATTTTCTATTTTTAGAATTCAAAATAATCTATGCACTTATGTTACACAAAAGTCTAATGCATTGTTTTTGCAAAAATAATTTTTGGTTACATACTACTAATATTGTGTAATATTATACAAGTCTAATTTTGGTAATCTAACCTCAGGTCGGCTAGCATAATGCTGGTGACATTATTATGATAATGCCCCAGCAAGGTTAGATACAGTGTTTAAAATTTGATGTTCTCGTGTTCTCATGAAAACACTAAATTTTTTTAAGAACATTAATATTTAAAATAATATTCTCTTATTTGAGACATTTAGTACTAATAAAATGTTCTCAAAATATTTTAGTACAGTGCGGGAACCCTTAAATCAACAAATGAAATTAATAATTTTTAAAAATTTATAAAAAAATAACTAGTTTAGCTAGAACAATTTTTTTTTCTATAGAAATATAGAGAAAGACTTTAAGAATAAAGCTATAGAATTTGTTTTTTAATTTATTAAGTTAACTATTTTTATAAAAGTTTAAAGTTAACTATTTTTATTAATAAATGTAAAATTTTCCGCTATAATTTTGGCCAGAATTACTATAATGCCGGGCAGAATTAGCAGAATTATAAAAAATTTTTTTAAAATTTTTTTTTTTTATACTATATTTTTGTTTTTTTTTTTTTTTGCAAAATTTTCTGCAATTTTATTGGCTCTGACCCAAGCCAACCCAATTTCTGATCCAACCCAAAATTTGGCCACATATATGAACTAGTTTATTTAAGGGTTCCTGCACTATATTAGTTTTTTTTTACATATTTGAGGAAAGATTTATAGTTGCAAAAAGTTAAATAAGTATATCACATGATTAATTCAACCAATTTAAATGTTCTAAATACTATTAAAATCAAAAAGCTTTTGTCTATGACTTTACTTAAAAGTTCAAAATAGGTTTATACAATAAAAATATATGCATATTTAAAAAATAAAATTCTATATAATGAGAACATTAAAAATTTTTTGAGAACATTAATACTCTAAATTTAGTTCATTTGAGAACATAATTTTGAATTTAAATTTTAAACACTGGTTAGACATAATTCTGGCCCACCCTAACCCTAAATCTAGGAACCCTAAAAACTAATTGTTCAAAGCAACATCCAATCACAGTACATATACTAGATGCATATGTTGTGTAACCAGTATATGTACTGTGATTGATGTATTTAGAGTTAGGGTGGGCTAGAATTATGTTTACTCCGCTGAGGGCATTATCATGATAGTACCCATCAGCATTAAGCTTAATGCTGGTGACCCAGGGTTAGGTTACCAAAATTAGACTTGTGTAATGTTACATGACATTAGCGGTGTGTAACCAAAATTATTTTTGCAATAAAGGGCCTTTGTGTAACATAAATGCATATATTATTTTGAATTCTAAAAATAGAAAATCTTGTGTAACTCTGGTGGAAATAGCAATTCCCAAAATTTAAATTAAAAGTTAACATAGTTCTTTAGTTAAGGGGCAGTCCACAGTTAAAAGGGTATAAAATACAGCGGGCATTTTACTATAACATTCATATATTAATGGAATGCCAAGTATTTCTGTGAATAAGAACAACCATAGTAAAAAAGAAAAAAATCTTAATATCTTGTGATTTACACACCCGATTTTAATGATTTTACAGTCAAACCTCTATATAATCACACCCTCAGGATACAAAAAGTGGTGATTATATAGAGATGTGACTAATATAGAGGAATTCTATATAATCACTATTATAATAAAATTGCATATAAAAAAAAATTGTGATTATATAGAAGTTTTAATAAATAAAATTTTTTATTTTTTATATAATCGGTTAAAATTATACTAATCAAATTGAAAAATATGCAATAAGTAACATTATTCAGGAGACAAAATTACATATATTCTGAAATTTTCAAATAATTTGAATAACATTTTATTATTACACTTTTACAATTTACTTTAGGCGAAAAAAATTAAAAAAATTATAATTTTTTCAACTTAATCGTAAATTATAAAAGTGAATTAATAAAATTTTAACCAAATTATCTCAAAATTTTAGAGTATATGTAATTTTGTATCCTGAACAACTTTACTTAGATCAT
This sequence comes from Gigaspora rosea, assembly GCA_003550325.1. NCBI lineage: Eukaryota > Fungi > Glomeromycota > Glomeromycetes > Diversisporales > Gigasporaceae > Gigaspora > Gigaspora rosea. The sequence continues at coordinate 605,327 of QKWP01000003.1, read as the reverse complement.
TTTTATCGATTTACTTTAGATAATTTTTACTTTAATATGTAGCTACGATATACGATTATTTTAAAAAAAATTTAAAAAAAATTTTTAAAATAATCGTATATCGTAGTTACATATAAAAGTTAAAATTATCTAAAGTAAATCGATAAAAATGATCTAAGTAAAGTTGTTTGGGATGCAATATTACATATACTCTGAAATTTTTAAATAATTTGGTTAAAATTTTATTAATACACTTTTATAATTTACGATTAAGTTAAAAAAATTATAATTTTTTTAATTTTTTTCGCCTAAAAGTAAATTGTAAAAGTGTAATAATAAAATGTTATTTAAATTATTTGAAAATTTCAGAATATATGTAATCTTGTCTCCTGAACAATGTTACTTATAGAATTTTGTTCGATTTCTTAGTATAATTTTAACTTTTTTATGTAGAAAATATAATCGATTATTAAAAAAAAACAAATTTAAAAATTTTTACTTGTTAAAAAATAATAATTAATAACTTAAAAAAATATTTATAATAATAAAATAATTAATTCAAAATATTATAATAATAATATGATTATGTAGGGGTAGTTTTATATAGATGGTAAATAAAAAATTGTGATAGTGATTATAATGCAAATGTGCTTATATAGAGGTGAAAATTATAGTAAAAAGGTTGGTAAACTTACAAAAGTGATTATATTGGTTTTGTGACTATATAGAGGGTGACTATATGGAGGTTTGACTGCATTATCATTTGAATTATAATAACATGTTCTACAACTTTAATTAAAGATTTAAAAGATGCTTAGTAAAAAAATACTTTTCAATGAATAAATCGGCATTCCACTACTATAAAAAATTAATAATAAGTTCTGAATATGACACTTAGTAATAATTATACCCTTTAACTATGAACTACCTTTAAGCATTCTTAATGACAATATTTTATAAATGGTCAATCTGTTTCAATAATTTTAGTTATGAATTCTCTATTATATTTAAGTACAGAATTAGGGTGGGGACGAACCAGGTCGGGTTGGGTTTGTTTGATCCTGACCCGGGCCCGCTTAAACCTGACCTGGGCCCGAGCACAAAAAATCTTATCATTGGCCGGGTCAGGTTCGAAACCCAACCCGACCCGACCCAGCCCAATCATCGAAGTTGACCAAAAGTCAACTATCCGAAAAATTATAAAGCGCCCAATATGCCCTAATAACTAAGGTATAGGGCCGGGCACACACTACAGAAAGGGAGGGCCAATATTAGCTGGGTAACACAAGGTAAAATTGGCTAGTCAGGTGAGGTTGCACAGGGACTACTGAATCAAACTTAAAGTACTAGCAGACACATCGGCTAATCACGTAGTGTTACACCAAGCATTGCCAAGAAATCACATAAATACACTCGCCACAAACTCTCTCTCTCTTCACTTACAAAGCAAACTAGCATCAAAAAACTCACATAATTCACATATATACACAAATACAAGCACCAACATGGCACAAGGAAAAAAGGAAAATATGGCAATATATATAGCTAAAGAGACAGCCCCAGCAAACGTATCCAACACGACAGCGTCCAGCCGGCCATGTCCCAAATCGATCTGTCAAAAATTGACTTCAATACAAGGGCATACATCGATTTGTATGCCAGGCATCAGCAAATGCAATTGTTGACTCTATTAAGTCATACATCGACCAAAATATGAGTATGCAAATGAATATGATTAGCAAGATGAATGAGTACCTAGATGCGTACATGAATCAACAACAAACCCAGAAGACCCAAAAGAAGAGCAAGGTTCCCATGATCGCACCCGGACTCAACCATGACTATGATCCAGCTACAACCACAGGAAGTAGCACCGTGAACCAGAAACAAATCCAGCCCCAACAAGGAGCAGCCTCATGCAAAACCTTACAACATTTAGCCCAGTTTAAACTGGCACAAAATATAACAACTGACGAAGCCCTTACCCTTCAATCGGTAAATGAAACAATCTCTGCAGTTCCTCCTCCTTTCGTTCCAATGACTGACACTGAGAGGCACCTGCTCTTACAACTGGACCCATGCCACTTTAATATACAAATACCCATCAATACCCAAGCCTTTAAAAGCCTGACAATCTCTCTACCCAAACTGTCAATTTGTCGATTACCTTATAAATGGCATTATACATGGTTTTCGATTTAACTTTAGAGAAACCCGAACAAAACTGATACAAGAAAAACTAAAGTCAATTAACACGGCCCCGAAGCATTTCAAAATTACATTTATGATGAGTTGTCTAACAAACGAATTTGGGGTTCTTTTCGTAAAGATAATATTCCTGCAAACTTTTTCAAACCAATCTATGTGAACTAGTAGAAAAGAAAAATAGTGATCTACCATCTGTCCTCTCCCCCTAATAAGAGCACTAATAACAGAATCAACAAGGAAGAATTTTCCACAAAGTATGAAAATGTGAGCCATGCAATTTGATGGATAAACCACTTCGATAGTGGCTGCACCCTCGAAAATAGACATTAAAGATGCTTATCGAATACTTCTAGTCCACTCAGTAGACCAACTTCTTCAAGGATTCTCTTGCAATGATGATATCTATTTTGACAAAGTTCTCACTTTCAGAAATTGAGCTTCTGAAGGAATTTTTTGCTGTTTTGCCGATATGATTGCTTGGATTGCAGTCCAGCAAGGGATCGATGCAATCATCTACTACGTGGATGACTTCCTTATAATCTCGGCTACAGATGGTTCACGAGAACTCCAGCAATTCATTCGCATCCTCGACACTATCACATCCTGTACAAAACTTCGAAATTGGAAAGACCAAGCACCAATCTCACTTTTTTAGGTGTAACACTAGATACCGCATCTATAATAGCGTCCATACCTGATCAGAAAAAAGAGAAACTAATCCTCTTACTGAATCAATGGACATCCAAAAAGTGGTGCTTCTTAAAAGACCTCCAATCATTGGCAGGCTCGCTAATTTGGACATGCCAAATATTTCCACAGGGATGACCATTTGTACAGCGATTGATCCAAGCGCAAAATGGCACCAAGTCTCCCAAGCATCATATACAAATAACTCAACTCATGAGGTCCGATATTCAATGGTGGCTAGCAATAATACATTCCTGGACCGGCATTCAACTCCTGCAGGATCAAAAATGGTACCCCCCTCATACTGTAAATCTATTCACAGATGCATCAAACATAGGAGGAGGCGCAACATTCCAGAACAGTTTCACTCCTTTGTATGGTCCAACAAACTGGATGTATCAACAACAAACATCCAAGTCTGATAACTACTCACGACCCTAATCGCAATACGAACCTTTGCCTCTATGTGGCAGAGACAAAAGCTCATAATCTGAACTGACAACTTAGCCAACGTCGAAGCATACTATGCATAATATTGCAAGAACCCAGACATCAACATGCTAATAGCTGATATATACACAATACAAATTCAGGCCAATTTCTCAATAAACATCGAACACATACTAGGAGTTAACAACCAAGATGCAAACTTACTTTCTTGTAACAGGCACCATGAATACATTGCAAAAAATCCCCTAGCGCGATACTTCCCACCAGAGATGCCAGAAAAATACAAGCATCTAACCACTGTTATACCTTCTCTCAAACAATAGATAATGCAACCCTAATAAGTCTACAAAATGAATTACCACAGTCTAATACCAACTCTCTTAACTTCTTTGATGACCAACCGTCCCTTGATAAGCAAGCTGCAGCAATTTTAAATATTGACACACCAGTTAAGAAATCATATGAGGCCATTATTAAAAGATACGAAAATCTGGCTAAAGACAACCAATGGTGCAATAACAACAACTTTATTTGGCCAATTTCTAAGGATTTATTAGTCAAATATATTACCTTTCTCTACAACAAAGTCTCACCCACCACAATTTTATCCTATCTAGCAGCATTAAAGTACATCACGAACGAAACCACTATAATTGGACAAGTGTCCAAACTAACCCTCTCATAATCAACTACTGAAAACTATTAATGCATCACATACTCACTCCCCCATCAAACAGAAATCACATATTACCTACCAGCATCTCACTATAATCAAATCCAAACTTGACATGACAGACCGAACAAACATACTATTCTGGGCAGTCGCACTATTAGTTATTTACAGACTAGCCCATCTTGGTGAACTTCTGCCAAACAACCAATCTGATTCATCCAAAGTCCCATCACTAGCAGCATTGAGTTTCGAAAAAACTGGCAATACAACATTCGCTCTCATCCAATTATCCAGGACAAAAGTTTACAAACCGTCTAACTGGGCAACATTAATAATAAATCCAACAAATGACGCATTATGCTCTGTATGCGCACTAAAAACATATGCATTACATAGGACGCAAGCATCATATGCCAACAACTGTCCTCTACTGTTCACCAAACTGGACGGATCCTGGGCCACAAAATGATAGTTAATATCCAAACTAAAGAAACTGCTACCTAATGAAAACGTGGCAGGGCACAGCTTTCGTGCAGGAGGAACTACTGAACTCGTAATGAGAGGTGTTCAACTCGTATTAATTCAAAAAATTGGCAAGTGGGACTCTGAGTCGTTCTACAGATACATCAGAGACCACCCGGCAACAATCGCATCGATCCTCACAAACGCATATATTGCCTGAGCCTCAAAAGATATATATAAATATATTTACAAATACACAACACTTTGGAATCCTTCGGCTCAGCCAAAAAAAAAAAGGAGTAAAGAAAAGAAAGCTCATGGTTATGCAGATGGACATCCAAAAAAAAAAAAGGGGGAAGAAAGAAAGGATGACAAGACAAAGTACAAGTAGCAAAGAGGCAAAACAGGTTCAAATAACAGAACCATAAAACATCTTTGGAGCAAGCTCATGATTCTGCCATTTTAACAGCCGGCCAGCTTCAGCAGGCGGGAAACCACCGGCTGGTAATCAGATTATCAATTTTATCTACTTAGAACCTGGTCTGTGTCGGCAACCCCGCGAATTCATTGCTAAACCTTCGGGGAATTGCTGCTTCGGACCTATTACTTCATACATGTATTAACACACATCACATACAATAAAAATTATATTCTGGCTCCATATTGAGCCACCCACCCAAACATATGGGCGCGCAAAATGTTTTTCGTTTATATATATATAGATTTAAGTACGAACTCTTACTAAGCCCAAGTATTTGCTTCATACTCTACGCTTGAAAAGAAAAAGTATTGATTAGTAATCCAACTTTTTATATCAAATCACAATTGATTAAACTCTGATCAGCATCATTGTTAACTCAGTGATTCTATTTTTTTAACTTCGTGATTATGTGATTTCGTGAACGATGTTCACGATTGAAATTGAATATTAAAACCCATCGCCTTAAGACGAGTCACCTTTAGCATCAAATCGAAGCATTCAACCTCACCCATATAAGCAGAATTCAAGAAAATACTTAGGCCACACAAAGTAATTTTTCGTTTTGCATAACCCGCCGACCCAATTTTTTTTTAAAAAAAATTCCAGAATTACCCGATAGATCCGAAAAAAAAAATCTCAAATTTTCTGATTCAAAGTTATGCAAACCGAAAAATTAACTTTGTGTGGCCTTGTATGCGAACATAAGCTTCTTAATTTATAGTAGGTTAAAAAAAAAACCGACAGACTGGAATTTTGGAACGCCATGTCATGCCAAAACGAAAAATTAACTTTGAGTGGCCTTATCTTAGTCCATAATCGTGCCGCAGCAAGACCTGGAAGACCTTGAAACTCGGACCAAGTCTTTCCATGTCTCTTTCTAGCCTTCGATTTCAAGGTTTAGGAGTCATGGAAATTATTGTTGAGTAGTTTATTGCTATGAGTCAATATATATTTGGATTTGACTCCAACAACACAGGCTTTGCGGGTCAATTAATAGAGCCCGAACCGACCCGATACTTTAGTAGCCCGACCCGAGCCCGACCCGGGCCTAAAATTCAGGCCCGACCCGGGCTCAAATCCGACACGACCCGCAAAATCATCATTGAAAATGAATTATCTATTATTGGAATATTAACGCACCATGGTAAAGTTCAATACAATTTTATAATCTTGTCGTACTTTAGCTTCTATAACTACTGTATAAACAGTCAATCATCATATGACAATGATATTTCTTTAATAGCAATTCCGTTTTGAATTCTTACTATTCCTATGTTCATAATATTAAATCTTTTCACGACCACTGTTACTATCATTGTACTGTACATCATTAATCAAACTTCTTCCACGATAATTCAATATGGTGTTATATATAGAAAATACACGCAATATTCTCTTATATAAATAATGATAATTCTTTCCAGACTGATAACTTTACATAACGAAATTCAGCTCAATAAAATTTTATAATCATGTCGTACACTAGCTTTTATATTTTCGCTTTTCTCTTAAATTTTATTTTTGCGTTTGCTAATTATGTTCCATCTGGAAGATCCGAACATACCACAACCCTCGTCAATAAGAAAATCTACTTTCATGGTGGATTTGCTTGGCCAGACGGAGAAGCTTCTAATGATTTTTTTTATTTGGATGTCTCTCAAAATTTTTCAACATCAGCTTTACCATGGACTGATCTAACTGTTCCTGGAAGTTCTCGACGCTTCAGCTACAGCCTGTAAAGGTGGAAAAAACCATGATTCGATTTTTATTTTTGGTAGATTTCCTCCTGGTACTCCATTCACAAGTAAATTTAATACAACTAACCAAGAATGGACTAATGTCACGAGTGGTGGAATTGCAGGAAGTGATAGTACTTCATGCGCTAGTTTTAATAAATCATTAATTGCAATTTTCGCTGGTGCTAATGATGACAATGCAAATTATCTTTGGATTCTCGATTCATTCGCATTAACATGGAGCTTCAGCAATGCACCAAATGCACCCTCAGATATTTATGGTTATTGTGCTGTAACTTTGCCTGATGAAAAGATTTTATACATTGGTGGACAATATGTTAATACTGACCTTGCGTCAATGGGTTTGGTAAGTATTATATCTTAACAAAATAGATAATTTATCCTTTATTCATTAATTCATTGATTATTTATAGGTATCATTATATGACACAGCAACTAACACGTGGAAAAATTTGGTACATAATAATGATAAACGCAATTTTTTTTAATTAACTTATGTTTTACAATAGCAATGGTAAATGAGCTAATATATATATATATATATTAGAGTACATCCGGTCCAACTCCTCCTAGTCGCGCCTTTTTCTCAGCAGTATTAATTAAGTTGTTGACAATATAAATGTTAAATGAGAGTTTTTTAGTTATAAGGTTTTGTTATTAATCATTTAAATTAAAAGCTTCCGACAAACGTATTATAATATTTGCTGGAACTGGTTATACTGATCATTCGACCGTCCTCGATGATTTGTGGATTTTAGATATTGAAACATATCAATGGTCAGTTGGAAATATTTTAAACCCAAATGGTCTAGCTATTTTTTCACATACTGCAACATTAGTAGATGATTATATGATTGTTGCTTTTGGTAAAAATTTAGTCATTTTAACCTGCTTATCAGTTATGATGAATATTTGTGTATGAATATTTGGTTAAACTTACTTATTTATTTAACAGGTCGTCACAGCTATAACGGTATTCCATCAGACGTTTCATCAACAATATATATGTTAGATGTGAGTCAGAGAGATTCCTATCAATGGGTTACTGTATTTACTACGTTCAAAAAATAATTAAATTTCAAGTAATATCTAGCTTATATATTAATATTTCTTTAAATTGTTCGTTACTGCCATTATTTGATTTATTAATTAATAAAATCCTATACGTAATTAATTTTAATACGAGATAATTTTAAAACGTCGCAAATTTAATTCCTCATGAATTGTGGTTGTATTTGATATACTGCGCCAAAATATAGTATAATTTTTTTTTTAAAAAAAAACCACCAATAAAGTATAAAAGTTTTATACGTATTTTATAAGTACCATAAAATTATATACGTATATAAAAAACCTGCTAGCAGGAAAAAAAAAATTTGTAAAATTAAATTTAGAATGGTAGTCTTCAGTTTGTTTTGGGACACGAGTTTGAGGCAAGCTAATAGTTAATTTAGTCGAATGCAAATTAAAATTTTTTTTATCATTAAAAATCCTCAGCTAAATTAATCATTAGCTTGTTTCAAACTTGTGTTCCAAAATAATGCCCATTGGCGTTATTTCGAACAAATACAGTGCAAATTGTAAATCAACTGATCATGCCATTGCTGTCATTAATAAATTTCTCTATTTTATTAACGTCAAAACAGCCCGTTCTCATTATATATTACATGTATTTAATCTTGATTAACAAAGGTTTTTGTAATTGAATTTAAACCCAAACCAACATTTTATAGTTTCAAATTGTGTATTATCAAGATAATATTTAGTTTATACCTGTACGATCACGTTTCTTGTGTAACAAGGAATGTGGAGGGATGGTTTCCGTTCAACTTTTTTGATGTTCGCTATGCTGATTTTTGAAGAATCCTTTTTTAGTATGGATAATGGTTTTCATTTTTCTAAATCAGGCTTGGTTATGGTGATTCTGACGACACGGGATGACAACACGTGCATGTGTTAGGTATATTAAACAATGGTGTGGGAAATATATTCGTAATTGTATGTAAATAGTTGTAATCTGTGGATTATGTACTGTACTTGCCAAAATGACATTTATATGTTGTAATTGACTAATAGTATGAGAAATTATGCCTGTTTAATATTTCTAATTGTATTCCTAATAAGGGAGTTATGTAATCGATGTTCAATTGTAAGATACTGATAAAATGTTTTTTGGCACTTTGCCGTTTTTGATTTGTTAATCCAAAAACCGTAATCAGACCATGAGAAAATTTAAAATATGATCAGTTATGACGATTCAATGTCGTAATAGATTCGTCATAATTCATAATGATTTATCACTATGAATTAATAATAAAAAATTGACTTTTGACTGTTACGCACATTTTGTATTTTTTAAAAAATCAACTTCCGTTCGTTGTGCGCACATTATATCTTTGAGATATGGACAACATTAATAACATGCGTTAATGAGTCGCATACTTTGTATCGCCAGAATGGTGGGGTTTATAACGGCAAATCATGATAGAAGCTATAATAATTCCAATGCGAACTAACTCAACCCTAACCACATATTGTGATTATTAGAATAGCGAGCAAGTTTTGTAATTTAAAGTAATTCTTGATAGAAGCCACAATAATTTTGTTGCAAACTCAACCTTAAAATGTATTATATACTGGTAAGTTTGTAACAGAATTTTTATAGTAATTTATGATAAAATTTCAGGTTATTGTATAACAAGACACTAACAAAATAAATATGTATGTCTGTGTGTAGTGCAAATTTTAAATACTGCCAGGCACAGTATATATAATACCCTGGCATTGCATTTTAATGGTATGTTGTGGAAGTGGTGATAATCGGTTGACAGATGAAATACTACAACAACACCACTATCTAATCAAACTAATGTCCTTAACAGTGCAAGACTCTGGATCCTCAAATTGGCAGGCAGAAAGAGGCATGGTTGATTTGGTCCGGGTCTTGAGGTTCATATAGGTCTTGCTGCGGCATGTTCAAATGAAGATAAGTTTTTCTTATGTTTCTATTGAGCGTCTTGTGTGGGTGGCTTCGAATCCACTCTGTTTATTTAATTCTCTTTTCTTGGACTAGGGTGTAAGGGTTAAAAGGCTTAAATACAATTGTTAATATTATTAACGATTGTCATGGGATCAATGGTGAAATTGGACAGATGCAGGTGATTAATCGAACAATGGAGGTGATTGATTGTTTGATAAATTGGGAAATCAAGGGGGAAGGTTTAATCGATTAATCTTGTGTATAAAAGGTGATTAGTTCGATCTTTCTTCTTTTAACGAGGTTGCAACTAAATAGAGTTTTAAACACGGGTTACTAATAATGACTCGACTTTACATAGGGTAAGTTCAATAAGCAATTTTAGTTACAACAAAGGGTATAAAACAAGGAGAAACTTCTTAACACTTTTACTCTTATTTCGAAGGTTAAAACTCAAATCTGAACTCTTCATGAGTTTCTAGAACTCAAACTTTGTGAGTTACTCTTTATTGAAGCGAAAAGAAGAGTATTTTATACTTTTTCTTCTTAATAAATACATGAATTTTTAGATTACAACAACTAACTCTATTGATTCTATAGAACCGTCTCTGACTCATAATGACTCTAGTTCCTTTAAACAAAAGTCAAAGGTGATTTACCAAGCCTCGAGGCGTAAGTAGCGAAAGTATTATTTTTAACAACGCTATAATCTACCTCTTTCAGTACTATGACAATAATGATACCAAGGCTAGGCTATGTATATTATTTTCGAAAAAGAAGAATAGATAAATACGAGTAGCAAAATGCCAAGGGCATACTGGTTTAACTATAAAGGCGAAGCTACATGTGGTAAAACATTTCAGATTTAAAATTATTTTTGCCCAAAATGCTGAACCACATACTTTATAACAATAATAATAAGTTCTATTTCAGCTTTTTACAATTTCTTAATATAAATTTGAATAATTTGATTTCTAATTTAGACTAAACTAATAGGAGTTTCGATAATTCAAATACAAATTGATTCAACCTTAACTGATAGAATGTCACAGGAAGAGTAAGTTCTATAGCAAATTTTTACAGTAACTCACGATAGTAATTACAATAATTTAAATACAAACCAACTTAACTACATACTAGAATAGGAAATAAGTTCTGTAACAGATTTTTTGCAATAACCTGGAATTGTAATAATTTCACAAAAAGCTGAACTAATTCAATCTTAACTTAGATATCAAAAAATTCATAATAATAATGTTTCACTTTATTGGTATTAGTGGATTGATCCTTGATAGTAATAATAGAAATACATGACTGATACTGATCGACCACTTATGCAGCCAATCAGTATCAGTCTTGTATTTTTGTTATTACTATCAAGGATCAATCCACTAATACAAGTAACCAAAAATATCAAATGATCAAATATCTTTTTTCTTTTAAAACATAATATGTAACTCTATTGTAATATTTGTAAAAATAATAAAATTGAGCATTTTACTTAACAAATTTCTGTGTAAAAGTGAGCTGTTTGTTCTGGTATGTTGAGGTTCATTTTGCTTATGTTAAATTTATCAGTGCAAAAAAAACAGTATACCTTGATAGGTTAATTGAACAAAATAGTCTGAAACCTAATCATTGCCAAATCACTGATTACGCTGGTCCTGCATGGCATCGCATGCAGCGCAGCTATCTTATTTGATATTTACCTAGAACTGACAATCCTTTCAGGCTAACCTAAAAAGAACCAGACTGGCCCGGTATTGACAGAACGAAGGACCATTGGTCCGGACCAGATCGATTAACATCCCTAGCTATTAGCTTTATTAGCTTCCTTTCTTCATTTTATCATTGTGACAGATATTATTTATAACAATAATACCATTATCTATTGTGCGTAATTATAAGTTAATTGAATTTTCATTTTTGAGGAAATAAAAATTGATTACCTGATTTAAAAAAAACAACCAGTGTTAGCCCTGCCAATTTGGGCCTCTGGTCAAATTTGTAAGTCGTGAGATACGCATGTAGCTGCACTCGAAATGTCAGATTTGCCAGAAATGGCAAATCAGATGGTTATGGCACATCAATCTGATATGCAAGTAATCGCATAAATAATTGATTGGACATTTATAGCAGAAATACCATTTTCTTTTAATATAGACTCTTTTATTATAAATATGGGCAATATTTGCTCCACTTTGTAGGCATGTTTGCCATGATCTTTTAATATATGAATAAAGGACACACTCTAATCGATTCTATTGTTACAAGGTAAATGTGATATATCAGATGATTATTTAAAGTACACTGCGCCATGTTTTAGATAACAATCAATCATGCATATCGGCAATTAACAATCAATCTGCATACAATTAATCGTGCATAATCGATCATGCATGCTCAGAATTCAGCTTACAGCAGTATGATTACAATCTATCGTACAATATGCATATTATGATAGTATTATAGATAAGATATCATATGATTTTAGTCTCGTAGTTTCTATAATGTTCTATAGTTTTAGATTAGAGACTCCTATAACATTTTGTAAAGTATAAAAGAAGATTGTTTTTGGTTCTTATTCAAGTAAGTAATCTTCGGTTATCTTATATCTGAACTTCATATATAATTATAAAGTCAGATTACCCTTGTACCCCCTTATATTTATAATAAATCATGTTATATCACCAAGTCATGCCTCTGGCAAGTTGTCTTCTTGTCATTTCTTGTATCATAAAGTGAAAAATTGTATGATTCTCTCCATAACACTATACTAGTGATGCCTGGCGAAATTATTTTTGCAATGACGAAAGGATTTGTCATGGTTTCATCTGATGAAACCTCTGGCGATTGTCGAAACCTCTGACGATTGATGAAGATTGATGAAACCTCTGACAATTGATAACGATTGATGAAACCTCTGATAATTGATGAAACCATTAACGATTGACCCAATTGATAAAACCATGAAGATTGACATGCCAAAATTTTTTAGATAAAATTTTTTTTTGAATTCTATGAATTTGTAGAATTTAATTAAAAAAAATTTATCAAATTGGCTTAGTGGTTGTCATGATATCATTTATTTTGATAAACATTTTAAATAGTTTTAAAGCTTTGAGCAACAGTATCTCAACAACCACAAACTCAATTTTAATGAGCTTTTTTTTTATTTTAATTCTAAAAATGCGTAAAATTCAAAAAAAAAGACCATCACATTTGGCTTGGTGGTTTTATCAAGTTATAATTTTTTTAAACTTTGAGCATAATATCTTGAAACTATCAAATCAATTTTGATAAAATTTTTTTATTTAAAAAAATCTACGAATCAGCAAAATTCAAAAAAAGGTTATTGAATTTGGCATAGTAAATATTGAGATTCATCATTCAAATATAATAAGATTTCTATTTAATACTACTAGTAATCATTACCAGTGTTGTTATATCTCAAAAAAAAGTCTAAAAAAATTTTAATGCAGCCTTTATTTTGATTTTTCGGTTTGAATTTTTTAAAAGTTTGAAAAATAGTATCTCGACAACCATCAAGCTAAATTTAATATACTTGTTTTTATATAAATTTGTAGAATTCAAATAAAAAAAGTGTTTAGTAGTTGTCAAAGTATTGTCACTCAAAGTTTAAAAAAATTTCACAATTTTGTAGGATAATTTTTTTTAATTTAATAAATTAATTTTAATCCTTTAATACTTAGATATTATAACCATTTATAGTATAAATCGCTTTATTTTTTGTTACAACCAAAATTTTATTATTGAACTATGATACCTATTTTTATTACAATCACAAAACGCATCACGTGTGCTACTATTTTTCAAAACAACTGTAATAAAATTTCGCATTGTTTTTTGTTTTTACATTTGTTTTGTCACACAAAATCCTGTAATTCTATTGGTTCCGATGTACAACTTTGAGATCGGAAGTGATCTTTAGCCCAGAAATTGCTTAGGTTTAGTCAATTATCATAGGTTTCGTAAATCGCCATAGGTTTCTTCAATTGTCAATTCGTCATTTGGAAGTCACTTGATGAAATGGTTTCGTTAATTGTCAATGATGAAGATTTTGTCACTCATCAGGCATCATTATTCTATACATTACATTACACTCTCTTTTGAATTGCCAAATCACACTATAAACATAAAACCCACACAGTTGTGCAAATACTAACAACTACAATATACCACTGCACAGTTCTGTATCTCTTTGCTTACGTAACTTCCTGTCGATAGTTGCTCTGTTAGCCTTGATTTCTGAGAGGTACTTGCAAGTTAATACTAGGGCTATTAATCGGTCCGGCATGTCCATCCCAGTAAAAGACCACCCAGTCTTTTAAAAAACTGAACTGGTTGTGGTCCAGGACCAAAATAGAACTAAATAGAGCTAGACTGAACAGACCAATTAGTAATATGCTGTGTACAGTACTATACATACTGTACGTACTGTATACTAAAATTTTTACTGATCACTTGTTCTAGCCAATCAGATGTTAGAAAAGAACTATACATACTAAGGGTCTTAATGGGTTGGGTTGTGTTGGGTTTGGGCTGACCCGGGTCAGACACACTTGGATCAAAACCTGACCTGGGACTGACCTGCCTCATGTCAAACCTGACCTGAGTCTGACCCACTTCATGCCAAATCTGACCTGGATCTGACCCGCCTCATATTATACTCAACCTGGGTCTGACCCAACCCAACTGGGTTGAACCCAGGTCATCACCCCTCCTCCTTCTCCTTGATGTCCCCCGGTAAATAAATGAAAACCATTACTTCTACTAAAAAGGATTCTGCAAAAATCAGTATAGACCATGTCCAAAAACATTCCCATAATTAAACTATCCTCGCACATTTCATGTGATCGTACTGGTATATTATAATTGTGAATAAATAAAATTCATTTTTCCAACCAAAAAGGATTTTTCAAAAATCAACATAGTGCATCAAAAAAGTTGAACGAAACCATCCCTATTATATTTCATGTGATCGTACTGGTATTATGAAACATTTTTTAATAAAAGTTGGCTAAAATTTAGAACTAATTTTACTTTAAATGGCAAGCTATTGATCATAATAATGAAGTATTACAAATGACATCAGATTGTCACTTTAAAGTATATAATTGGCTTAAATTTAAGCCAAACATTTACTAAGGAAGAAGGAATTTTTGCAACTTATGACCAATTAACGATAAGTTTTATATATGAAATTGTTGGATTGGGTTAGAGTAGAGGTTAATACATGTTCTACATGTTGCATAATCTGCCGTATTCTTGAAATATAAATATATAAACTTCCCAACTAAATTTCACTTCACTTTAACCTCCCTCTAAAATCTATATTATAAAAGTTATAATTGTCTGTCCGCTTAAAGCATTCTGATTGGTCGAATTTGGGTACCTTAATATGGATCGTCTTCAGGTGATCTATGCATATTGGGATTAATTACAATTGCACAGTAACTTTTTCTATATATTATTAAAATTCAAATCATCGCCGAACAGTGGGTTATTTTGAAAAAGCAAAAAAACATATTGCAAAGAAGCTGCGTTGAAATTGTTTACAGGAACTTTCATCAAAGATATCTTTATGAATTCTTGGCCAAATTTGATGAAAATTTTTTTATTTTAATTGTACGAATCCATAGAATTCAAATAAAAAAATTATTAAATTTGATCAAGAACTTATAGAGATAATATTAATAAAAGGTTTTAAAAGTTAAAATATTTAAGTGACAAAATCGAATAGCAATTCCTTAATTTTATTAATAAAATAATATTATACCCAAAATTTTATTAAATGATTATAATATTATGCTCTAATAAACTTATTTAGCACATAAAAATACATTATGCAAGTAAATTTACTTTTATATTTCTTGAAAATTTAAGAAAAGATATTTAATTTTTGATTTTTTATCAAAAAATCCAAAATTAAATATCCCTTCTTAAATTTTCAAGAAATTTAAAAGTAAATATGCCAGTAAAATGTATTTTTATATGCTGAACAAATTTTTTTAGAGCACCTGAACCTAAGAGCACTATCTAAATGTAATAATTTAGTTTTTAGCAAATTACTATAAAAACTTCATGTAATAATTGAATTTTTAGCAAATTTACTTGATTTTAGAGGTAGCAAAAACCTTAAAATTTGTGCAGATCAGTTATGACCTATATGAAGATGTCCGAGGTCCTACCATTTGTTTTGATTTTTGGACTGATCCAGGATTAATTAAATTTCACGATTTTGATTGGTTAAAGATGGCAGGTGACTATCAGATAATCTCGTGACATGTTGGCTCTATGAAGCCTCATGTAATTTTTCTTTTTACATTATCTTGATTTTTTATTATGCAAATCGACTTTCATTAATAATTGAAAAATATCAATCATGTCAAAATTTACATGAATTTAATAAAAACTTATTTTTCAAAATTTGTAAAAATGGGCCCTTTTAATACAGAGCACTTCATATACTTTAAAATGATGCAGGTTTGATTACTAGATCACAAGAATTTTGTTATAAAAATTGAAAAATTGTATGTACATTTGAAGTTCTTATTATCAGATGAATACTTTTTTATAATAAATTAATTAATTGTTTATTTATTTTTGCAATGAAATGGTTTCGTCATGCGTCACCCATCATTAACTCAGATCAGACCCGGTCTGACCTGACCCAGGTTTTTTCTGACCTGAGTCTGACCTGACCCAGGTTTTTTCTGACCCGGGTCAGACCCAACCCAGCTAAGACCCTAATATGTACTGTACGTACAGTACGTTCTGTATGCTGAAATTTTTCAGATATTATATAAATTAGGGTAGCTGCATGATGCAGTTATGCTAAAACCAGGAATGTGGTGTAACTGTTATCTTGCTCAACTGGTTATCAATTTAAAATCTCTCACTTGGAATAAGACACACACTAAAACAACTTTCAGGCATAAAGTATCTTTACTATATGCTTCTCTTCTCTTTATTCATTATATTCAAAGGACTAACTTTTTCTCTTTCTATTTATATTAATTCTGTGATTATATATATTGTATAACACTTATAATTCTCTAATTTTACTTTTTTCATTGTAATAAAATAAACTCTTAAAGTTTACTAACAAAATCGTCTTTATTATAGTGATCGATGATCACAATACTGTTGTCCAACATTATAATTCTTTATAATTCTGGTTGCCTATATTACCAAATAAGCTGTTCGAATTTATCTATTTTTGCACTTTTCGCTTTGTTATACATTTCGTATTAAAACATTAACAATCACTTTATAGACAACTTAGTTTATAGATAATTAATTTACAGACAAGATTTTTCTACAAATAGTTATGGTTAATTCACAGACAAAATCATTTTGTTGACAATAAATTTAGTCAACAATTTCTTTATAAATTGCATTAGCTTTACCGTAAATTCTCGAAACAATGTTCATGCCTGATATTTCAAGAATTTATGGTAAATTTAAACTTAATTCTAACAAAAATGATTAGAATTAATTTGTCTGTGAAATCTGATGATATTGAAATAACTGTCAATAAACAAACTTGTTTGTGAATAATCGATTGTAAAATAATCTTACCTGTAATTAAATTCTTTGTGAACTAAGTTGTCTGTGAAGTAATTTTTGGTAAGTTGACACTACTGAATAGAATATTAAATAAAAATTCAATAAAACCGAAATAGATCACAATAAATACAATTTGAATTGTAAGACATTATGAGCGATAGAGAAAATTTTATCCGATTTTATTCCACCATATGATATATATTACTGCATTCTCAGAATAACACAAATACCAAATGTGGTGTTACCAGTTTAGTTCGATCATGAACAAATTGTGATTAAGGTTAAATGGTTTAAAATGATAACTAACATATATAATTATGGGTATATGGGTCCTCTTTATTAATATAAATCAATACATTGGATTGTTACAGAAATACTATCTACAACCCTACTTGTCCTTCCTTCATAGGCTAAAACCAAACCCTTATATATTTTTAATTCATATGGGAGCTTTAATCACTTGTTTGGAGATTCAAATCTCCAAATGGGTGATCAAATCTCCCAGTTTGGAGATTTGATTACCTGTTTGGGGCTTTGATCACCTGTTTGGAGATTCGATTACCTGTTTGGAGATTCAATCACCTGACTATGCCAAAATAAGAAATAAATAATGATAAAATAACAATACTAATTAAAAATAGAAAAAGTTGAGCATAAAACACTGGTATGCTCATACACGAACAGTAGAAGTATGTCACACTGGCACAGCATATAAATTTAATATCCAATCAAATGCAAGATTTTGCAACTATCATTCTAGATGGAAGGCAACCATACACTCTGTCAATTTGCATGACTGCGTTCCTGGTACACTCTGTCAATTTGCATGACTTTGTTCCTGGTATAACACATCACTAGGACTGATGATCAATATAATACTTTTATGCTATAACGGTGAAATTAAGTTTGTCAGTATAAAGAATTACAATAAGTTTTCAAATTAATACTATTTGCTTATATGATATTAATACGTTTGATAATTTTAGTTATATATAAATTATGGATTAGAAAATAATATAGTATATTAATATAGCAAAATAACTCATTTAATTAACTTCGCAAATATGAACATTATAGTTAAAAAGATATTTTGTCACTTTTAATTATTTAAGATTTGATAATTTGATTGAATAATATAATCATAATTGGGCATGCCAAATGTTCAATCTTGTACTGATTCAAGACAAGAATTATCTTAATATATGTAAAAATTAAAGTAAATCAACAAAATGATTAGATTTCACTTGTATAAAAAACAATATTTATTAATAAAATATTGTTAGCATTTACGTGTCTATCAAACACTTAAAAATTTATAAACTTAATATATTTAATAAAAAAATATAAAAAATAAAGTATACTACTAGTATCAGGTTATTTCCAATCGTAGTTTGAATGCTATTAGAATTATGCTATTCAGTATGATGGAATTTTTAAATTTACTAGTATTACTATCTTATCATCACAATACAACAATAATTTTTTTCATTAAGTTTCAACAATAATTAATTATCCGTAATATGCCTAATAGAAAGTATGCAAGTTTGATTTTCAAAATAAATTAGCCAAATTTAGTATGCAATATTTTGGCGTTGTAATCTTTAAATTCAGATAATCTACACTATACATAAATCTTTATCAATGTGTATCGATATTGAAAAAACTGATAATCTATAATTTGATAATAATAGTACATTCATTACTTACATGTGGATTGAGCAGATTATACTTATTTCAGATTTGAACAATATACTTATTTGCATTTTGAATCACAAGTTTGAGGCAAGCTAATAGTTAATTTTAGTGAATGCAAATTATAATTTTTATCATTAAAAATTCTTGACTAGATTAATCATTAGCTTTTTTCCAACTTGTGTTACAAAATAATGCCCATAGGCGTTATTTCACATAAATATAGTGCAAATTGTAAATCAACTGATCACACCATTGCTGTTATTAATAAATTTCTCTATTTTATTAACATTAAAAACAGCCCGTTCTCATTATATATTATACATGGTTTAATCCAAAGGATTTGTAATTGAATTTTAATCAAAAACAATATTTTATAGTTGTTTCAAAATGTGTATTATCAAAGTTTATTTGATATTTACCTGATTATGATGATCCCTACAGTCCATTCTAAAAAGGACCGGACTGGCCCAGTCCCTGGACGGACCAAAGGATTGTCGGTCCATACTAGATCGATTAATAGCCCTAGCTATTAGTTTTATTGGCTTCATTTTATCATTACTATATTATTAAGACAGAGTTATTATTTGTAACAATAATGCCATTATCTATAAAAAAAATCAACTGGTTAAATTGAAATTTGGTTTATCCAAACAGCTTAGTTAATCTTGTATATAGGATTTTAATTCACTTTTGGAAAAATCAAGAGTCCTTAACACTATAAATCTTTTAATTATTTTAAAGCTATAAATATTTATGATTAACATTTTTTTTTAAAAACTTAAATCAGCTCATATTTAAATTTTTTTTTTGTTCTTAGTTTTGTGTGATAACTAGTGATGTGCCATTTGTATGATATCTGAATTTTTTTTAGCGTACAGTACGTACAGTACGGAGTACTTATAGTTGTATAGTGTGTATAGTATGTGAAATATGTATAGTACGCATATGATATGTAAACTATTTATATACAAAATATTGCAAGGAATAAATTTGCTTAGAACATAAAAGGAAGTTTCATAAGGGAAAATTTAAGATATGAATAGTTTTATGATTTGTTCTAGAATATTCTAAAAATTTTTTTGCGTACTATACTATATGTCTAGTGATAACATCATACAGATAACTAGTATTAAATTTAAAGTCAAAAGTTAACATAGTTAAGGGGCAGTCCGCAGTTAGAAGGGTATAAAATACAGCGGGCATTTTACTATAACATTCATATATTAATGGAATGCCAAGCATTTCTGTGAATAATGAAAATCATATAGTAAAAAAGAAAAATCTTAATATCTTGTGATTTACACAAACGATTTTAATGATTTTATTATCATTAGAATCGTAATAACATGTTCTACAACTTTAATTAAAGATTTAAAAGATGCTTAGTAAAAAAAATACTTTTCACTGAATACAACATTCCACTACTATAAAAAATTTATAATAAGTTCCGACTATGATACTTAGTAATGATTATACCCTTTAACTGCGAACTACCTCTTAAGCATTCTTAATGACAATATTTTATGAATGGTCAATCTGTTTCAATAATTTTAGTCTTAAACGAATTCTCTATTATATTTAAGTACAGAATTAGGGTGAGGGGCGGGCCGGGCCGGGCCAGGCAGGGTCGGGTTTGTTTGAGCCCGACCCGGCCCGAGCCCAAAAAAATCTTATCATTGGTCGGGTCGGGTTCAAAACCAGACCCGACCCGACATGACCCGGCCAATCATTTATATATATATAAATTTAAGTTCATACATCAGATCAAAATAAACCAAGTATTTGCTTCATACTCCACGCTTGAAAAGAAAAGGTATTGATTAGTAATCCAACTTTTATATCAAATCACAATTGATTTAACTCTGATCAACATCATTGTTAACTCAGTGATTTTAACCTCGTGATCATGTGATTTCGTGAACGATGTTCACGATTGAATTGAATATTGAAACCCATCGCCTTAAGACGAGTCACCTTTAGCATCAAATCGAAGCATTCAACCTCACCCATATAAGCAGAATTCAAGAAAATACTTAGGCCACACAAAGTAATTATTTCGTTTTGCAATAACCCGCCGACCCAATTTTTTTTTAAAAAAAATTCCAGAATTACCCGATAGATCCGAAAAAAAAAATTCCAAAATTTTCTGATTCAAAGTTATGCAAACCGAAAAATTAATTTTGCGTGGCCTTGTATGTGAACATAAGCTTCTTAATTTATAGTAGGTTAAAAAAAAACCCCGACCGACTGGAATTTTGGGATGCCATGTCATGCCAAAACGAAAAATTAACTTTGAGTGGCCTTATCTTAATCTATAATCGTGCCGCAGCAAGACCTAGAAGACCTTGAAACTCGGACCAAGTCTTTCCATGCCTCTTTCTAGCCTTCGATTTCAAGGTTTAGGAGTCATGGAAATTATTGTTGAGTAGTTTATTGCTATGAGTCAATATATATTTTGATTTGACTCCAACAACACGTCAGTATTATCGGTCAATTAATAGAGCCGAACCGACCCGATACTTTAATAGCCCGACCCGAGCCCGACCTTATTTATAGCGGGCCTAAAATTCAGGCCCGACCCGGGCTCAAACCCGACACGACCCGCAAAATCTCGGGTTGAACCCGGCCCGTCCCTCACCCTATACAGAATCATTGAAAATGAATTATCTATTCTTGGAATATTAACGCACCATGGTAAAGTTCAATACAATTTTATAATCTTGTCGTACTTTAGCTTCTATAACTACTGTATAAACAGTCAATCATCATATGACAATGATATTTCTTAAATAGCAATTCCGTTTTGAATTCTTACTATTCCTATGTTCATAATATTAAATCTTTTCACGACCACTGTTAGGGATGGGTTCGGTCAGCTAGGTCAGCTATCGGTCAGCTACCATCGACTATCGACTACTAGCCGGCTATAGCCGGCTATAGCCGATAAATTACTTGTTCAAATTTTTCAATCAAACATATAACCAAGTGCCAAATAATTATATTTTTATATGTTATACAGTTATACATATTAGAGTACTCTAGCTATGGAGAAAAAAAAGTTCGGGCCAATCAAAATAATCAAAATATTGAAGATCCGATCTACATTTCAAAAAAGCTAATTCTGGTCAAATTTGTAGATCATTTGGCCTATTGGAGATGAGTTTAAAACTCATCCACAATAGGGCAAACGATTTGCAAATTTGACCAGAATTAGATTATTTTGACCGTTAAAATTTCACTATCACGTGATTTATGGCCAATAAAATAACGAGAACAGGCGTAACGTAACACAAGCGGAAGATCAAAACAAAACGTTTGCTTTTTTCAAATTTGAATAAGAAATCACCTTTCGCACTCTAACAAAAAAATTCCTTGCGCAATTCTACAATATGTTTTGCTAACATCAAGCCCTATAGGAACCCTAGCACTAACTTAAAACGATCTTGAAGTTTTTTGGGCATAGTCACGTGACAGTGAAAAGTGAAGGCGATCCTGGGGAAGATGGAAGATTCTAGGGTATTTCTTTCTATAATTCTATATAATTTGTACACTGCATGCTGAATTAAGCAATAATTATGATTTATCAGCCAGGAAATAAAAAATTTGGTATCGGCTAACCGGTCAGCTAAGCCGTTATAGTCGACTACATCGACTACGGCTATAGCTGATCGGCTAGCCGACTATTAGCTGACCGAACCCATCCCTAACCACTGTTACTATCATTGTACTGTACATCATTAATCAAACTTCTTCCACGATAATTCAATATGGTGTTATATATAGAAAATACACGCAATATTCTCTTATATAAATAATGATAATTCTTTCCAGACTGGTAACTTTACATAACGAAATTCAGCTCAATAAAATTTTATAATCATGTCGTACACTAGCTTTTATATTTTCGCTTTTCTCTTAAATTTTATTTTTGCGTTTGCTAATTATGTTCCATCTGGAAGATCTGAACATACCGCAACCCTCGTCAATAAGAAAATCTACTTTCATGGTGGATTTACTTGGCCAGATGGACCTTCTAATGATTTTTTTTATTTGGATGTCTCTCAAAATTTTTCAACATCAGCCTTACCATGGACTGATCTAACTATTCCTGGAAGTTCTCGACGTGCTGCAGCTACAGCCTGTAAAGGTGGGAAAAACCATGATTCGATTTTTATTTTTGGTAGTTTTCTTCCTGGTACTCCATTCACAAGTGAATTTAATACAACTAACCAAGAATGGACTAATGTCACGAGTGGTGGAATTGCAAGAAGTAGTAGTATTTCATGCGCTAGTTTTAATAAATCATTAATTGCAATTTTCGCTGGTGCTAATGATGACAATGCAAATTATCTTTGGATTCTCGATTCATTCGCATTAACATGGAGCTTCAGCAATGCACCAAATACACCCCAAGATATTTATGATTATTGTGCAGTAACTTTGCCTGATGAAAAGATTTTATACATTGGTGGACAATATGCTAATACTGAGCTTGCGTCAATGGGTTTGGTAAGTATTATATCTTAACAAAATAGATATTTATACTTTATTCATTAATTCTTTGATTATTTATAGCTATCATTATATGACACAGCAACTAACACGTGGAAAAATTTGGTACATAATAATGATAAACGCAATTTTTTTTAATTAAATTATATTTTACAATAGCAATGGTAAATGAGCTAATATATATATATATAAATATTAGAGTACATCCGGTCCAACTCCTCTTAGTCGCGTCTCTTTCTCAGCTGTATTAAGTAAGTTGTTTGACAATGTAAATGTTAAATGAGTGTTTTTTAGTTATAAGGTTTTGTTATTAATCATTTAAATTAAAAGCTTCCGACAAACGTATTATAATATTTGCTGGAACTGGTTATACTGATCATTCGACCGTCCTCGATGATTTGTGGATTTTAGATATTGAAACATATCAATGGTCAGTTGGAAATATTTTAAACCCAAATGGTCTAGCTATTTTTTCACATACTGCAACATTAGTAGATGATTATATGATTGTTGCTTTTGGTAAAAATTTAGTAATTTTAACCTGCTTATCAGTTGTGATGAATATTTGTGTATGAATATTTGGTTAAACTTACTTATTTATTTAACAGGTAGGCTCAGCTATAACGGCATTCCACCAAACGTTTCATCAACAATATATATGTTAGATGTGAGTCAGAGAGATTCCTATCAATGGGTTACTGAATTTACTGCGTTCAAAAAATAATTAAATTTCAAGTAATATCTAGCTTATATATTAATATTTCTTTAAATTGATCGTTACTGCCATTATTTGATTTATTAATTAATAAAATCCTATACGTAATTAATTTTAATACGAAATCATTTTAAAACGCAAATTTAATTCCTCATTAATTGTTGTTGTACTCTACTGATAATCACGGGAAATGTTTTCAATTTTATAAAATTCATGTATTTGATATACTGCGCCAAAATATAGTATAATTTTTTCTTTAAAAAAAAAAAATTAGCAATAAAGTATAAAAATTTTATACGTATTTTATAAGTACCATAAAATTATATACGTATATAAAAAAAACCTGCTAGCAGGAAAAAAAATTTGTAAAATTAAAATTTAGAATGGTAGTCTTCAGTTTGTTTTGGGACACGAGTTTGAGGCAAGCTAATAGTTAATTTAGTCGAATGCAAATTAAAATTTTTTTTATCATTAAAAATCCTCAGCTAAATTAATCATTAGCTTGTTTCAAACTTGTGTTCCAAAATAATGCCCATAGGCGTTATTTCGAACAAATACAGTGCAAATTATAAATCAACTGATCACGCCATTGCTGCCATTAATAAATTTCTCTATTTTATTAACGCCAAAAACAGCCCGTTCTCATTATATATTACACGTGTTTAATCTTGATTAACAAACTAAGGGGTTTTTGTAATTGAATTTTAACCCAGACCAACATTTTATAGTTTCAAATTGTGTATTATCAAGATAATATTTAGGTTATATTTACCTAGGACTGACGATCCTTCCTAAAAAGGACCGGACCGGACGGACCGAAGGACCGTCGGTCCGGACCGGATCGATTAACAGCCCTAGCTATTAGCTTTATTAGCTTCCTTCATTTTATCATTATGACAGATATTATTCGTAACAATAATATCATTATCTATTGTGCGTAATTATAAGTTAATTGCATTTTCATTTTTGAGGAAATAAAAATTGATTAGCCGATTTTAAAAAATCGACCGGTGTTAGCCCTGCTGATCTGGACCCCTGGTCGAATTAGTAAGTCACGAGATACGCATGTAGCTGCACTCGAAATGTCAGATCTGCCAGAAATAGATTGTTATAGCATATGCAAGTAATCGAAGTAATGGCATAAATGATTGATCGGACATTTATAGCAGAAATACCATTTCCTTTTAATATAGACTCTTTTATTATAAATACGGGCGATATTCACTCCACTTTGTAGGCATCAATCAGAAATAGACACAAGGATGAATTAGCCGTTTTAGGTTATGGATCCGAGGTTAATATGTTTGCCATGATCTTTTAATATATGAATAAAGGACACACTCTAATCGATTCTATACATTACATCACACTCTCTTTCGAATTGCCAAATCACACTATAAACATAAAACCCTCTCGCTTGTGCAAATACTAACAACTACGATATATTACTGCACAGTCCCGTGTCTCTTTGCTCATGTGACTCTCTGTCGATTGTTGCTCCGTTAGCCTCAATTTCTGAGAGGTACTCGCAAGTTAACACTAGGGCTGTTAATCAGTCCGGCATGTCTGTCCTGGTTAAAAGACTGCTAGGTCTTTTAAAAAACCAGACCAGACGCGGTCCAGGACCAAAATAGGACCAAATAGAGCTAGACCGGACAGACTGATTAGTGATGTGCCACGTACAGACTATACATACAGTACTATACATACTGTATGTATTGTATGCTAAAATTTTTACTGATCACTTGTTTCAGCCATTCAGATGACAGAAAAGAACTATACATACTAGGGGCTTAATGGGTCAGGTTGGGTCAGGTTTGGGCCTGACCCGGGTCAGACCCACTTGGGTCAAAACCCAACCTGGTTTGACCTGCCTTATGTCAAACCCAACCTGGGTCTGACCCCCTCATACCAAACCCGACCCGGGTCTGACCCACCTCATGTTATACTCAACCTGAGTCTGACCCAACCCAACTCTTGAGATTAATGTTGATTGGCCGGTTACAGATTGAACCCAGGTCATCACGCCTCCTCTTTCTCTTTGATGTCCCCCGGTAAATAAATGAAAACCATTACTTCTACTAAAAAAGAATCCTGCAAAAATCAGCATAGGCCATGTTCAAAAACATTAATTAAACCATCCTCATACATTTCATGTGATCGTACTGGTATATTGTAATTGTAAATAAATGAAAATTATTACTATATATTGCCGAAAATAAGCTACCTCCAAAAATAAGCTACCCCCTAGTTTTGAACCAAAAATGTCAAAATGCCTTTGACCCAAAAATAAGCTACCCTTTGTCACACCAAAAGATAATTAACAAAATTTTTAGTTCTGAAAATAAGCTATTCTACAAATAATGAACATCGCTACATAGTAAAGCCTAAATTTTACTAAGCAAATTGATTAAAGTCGTATAAGTAACCTTTTTCAGCAGATCAAAATACACAGACTCTAAAAATTTCATATAAATCAGAGAACATTTTAGTATTTAACTTTTAATTGTTACGTTCAACAGTTTTTTTTGTAAAAAAAACTGTTGAACATAATAATTAAAAGTCAAATAATAAATTGTTCTCCAATTTATATGAAATTTTCAGAATATGTATATTTTGATCTGCTGACGCTTATATGACTTTAATCGATTTGCTTAGAAAATTTAGACTTTACTATGTAGCGATTGTAATCGATTGACCAACAATCACTTTATATGTTTGCCCTGATTTTTTTTGCATATTTATTTATTGTTTATAACATATTTATTTATCATCTACAGCATATTTATTTATTTTTTTTCTTTGTTAAGGTGAGGTCATGCCTCTGGTCTTTATTAAATGTATATTGATCATTACAACATTGCATATAATCTTTTATATACTATCTACTGAGCACTGAGACTTGGACTAATTTAACCATAACCTAAACCTACCAGAGCCTTCTATATTCCTATTTATATGGCTGACCTGGCTTTGTACATCCCTCTCCAACCAACAATTGGTGTTCACATGTCCGCCACTTTACCCACACTATCTAGTATCATCACTTCCAATTTGGTGTCAATTGACAGGTAGGCGCTTTATGCTTCCAGATTGGTATACCTGAGTTCTCTACTGGTGTACTTCTCAGGAGTTCATATCTCAAGCCATGCAGCTGCCTCTACCATATTGGGTAATTATCTCAAGCCTGCATACTGCCACAACTGGCTGATTTTTCTGCATCTTTGGGGCCCTGGATTTAGCGTTTTGAATTCGGTAATGTGTGAACAACTGTACTTCCCACTATGGTGATGAGTGACCGGACATGTTTCGCAAATGCTTCCAGCTATCAGGTATAGTTGGATAGCATCATGAGGCTCTAGTGAACCATGATGCACTCTATATGCACTTATACCTGCCTATCCTGTATTGGTAGTCCCGGTCCCCTTAGCATCCAAGGACTCCCATATAGATACACTTTATAGCATATTTATTTATTGTCTATAGCAAATATATTTATTTATTTTACTTGTTAATGTTTTGTATTCAAAAATAAGCTACCCTTTATTGTGCTTTAAATTACTTAAAATAGTAAATAAACTGAAAATAAGCTACCTGCGGTTTTTTGTTAAAAATCAGCAAAAAAAGGTAGCTTATTTTCAGCAACATATAGTATTCCAACCAAAAAGGATTTTTCAAAAATCAACATAATGCATCATAAAAGTTGAATGAAACAATCCCCCTCACATTTTATGTGATCGTACTGGTATTATGAAACATTTTTTAATAAAAGTTGGCTAAAATTTAGAACTGATTTTACTTTAAATAGCAAGCCGTTGATCGTAATAATGAAGTATTACAAATGACATCAGATTATCACTTCAAAGTAAATGCTTGGCTTATATATAAGCCAATTAATTACTAAGAATGAAGGAATTTTTGCAACTTATAACCAATTTACGATAAGTTTTATATATGAAATTGTTGGGTTGAATTATTTGAGTGGAGGTTAATACATGTTCTACATGATGCATAAACTGCCACATTCTTGATATATAAATATATAAACTTCCTAACTAAAATTTATTTCGTTTTAACCTCTCTCTAAAATCTATATTATAAAAGTTATAACTGTCTGTCCGCTTAAAGCATTTTGATTGGTTAAATTTGGGTACCATAATCTGGATCGTCTTTAGGTGATCTATGCATATCGGGATTAATTACTATTGCACAGTAACTAATCTATATTTATCTTCTATATATTATTAAAATTCAATTTTAACTGGTCAATTTCAGTACTTATGTAACCAATCATATATATAAACAAGTTTAGAAGTGATAAACATATTGTATTCTTGCTTATTTGAACAAAGTTCATTTACTCTAAATAGACAAAAAGTGTTAATTAAACTATTAATAAAATAACATGTTTATAAATTGTAGGTAATATAAAAGATTATATATTCTAACATGCATATATAAAGCAAGTACTAAAATTTGATCAAATACACACCACTCGGCACATACATTCAATTTTAGTTATCATGATCTGGTTCATTATTCATAAGTGTTGACCTATATTATTAAAAAAATATGTATTTGTTATAAAGTTAAGTTTTCGAACTTTCAATTTTACCTCTTATTACTTACCTGATTAGGCTCTATAATAGCATATACAATACATAACACAATCAATAATATCACAAAATTTCATGAATTGAATCTAATAAATAATAAATAAGCTTGAAAACACCTGAAGTCACATTTTATTCTCTTGGTATTATTCTATATATTTCAGGTTCATTTCAGATTTCTATATGTACACTTTTTCTTATATTTTTATTTTATTATATTTCTAAAAAAATACTTTCATACTATAGTACATATAATTTCATTTATCTTTTAATACCATTGTTATTATTCTTATATATGGGATCTTTGCTAAAAGAAAAACAACTTCTTTTGGGACTATAATTGTCCTAAAAGCAAGAATTCCAATATGGTATGATTATCATATGATTTATGATATATCAAGTTATCTATATTATAATCTGAAAGTTGCTAAAAATATTTAAAAAATTGGTATACTAAAAGCAAGATATACCATAGATAACTAAGGGTTGAAAACATTTAATTGCATAAAATTTTGCTTTTGCTTAGATAGAATAATGTTTGTATTAGAGTTTGAATGTGTTTTTGTTTTATATGACTTAAATTTTGATTTGACCAGATAGTTAAAGGGTAATGCTATAATGTTTAAATGATGTTGATCTTTTCAGAATGGTATTAAAACCAGTTAGGTTAAACCATTAAACAAATAAATAATTTTTTTTAGGCAATTACAAATAAACTATAGTTGAAGTTAAAATAAGTATAAATAAAGTAGCTACATTACTATATTATGCAAATCAGAATATACATTATCTATAGTATTAAAATTTTATCATCTTTCACTTTTAACCAATTTGGTTGGCTAATTTTAGATCATGTAATCTCTGTTAATCTTATTAAACTTCTAAAAAGAAAACAGACTATAACTTTATGCCTAAAAAAGAAATATCAATTATGATGCCAAGAAAAGTTTCTTACAAGATTTTAATTTATTCTATTACTCGCCAATTATTTAAAAGATAGAATTGAAAGTCCATAACCTCACTTTTTCTTTGCAATACTCAAATTATTTTTATATATTTCAAGTTTATATCGTACATTTAATTTATTATTTCAATCTTCACCTCTATTATTCTGATTAAAAAAGATGACATATTACCTTTTCTTATTTATTTTATTTTATTCCAATTAACTATTTATCAATATTATCATTGATAATTTTACAATCATTTTGCTATGTTTTCATGACTTATCAAATTACTAAGGAGATGAAACAATTTGTGCCTATTAGTGATATGGGTCGATGAAAAAATCGTGGGTCGAGGCCGATCCCAAAAAAGCTCGGACCGGTTGACCGGGCCGACTTTTTGCTAGTGTAATTTTTTCTAATCAGAATCAGTCAATATTTATTTATATTAAACGTGTAAAATACCATCTGATAGTCTTTTTGTCAAATTCTAGTGATATTAAATTATTTAATTTTATTCTTTTTGTCTTTGAGAAAAATTCCAGCATGTCAGTATTTTATGTTGATTAATTTGTCTATTCCTCTGAACATTCTTATATTTAGATTATATTTGCTATTTGCTAGTTTATTATCTAAATAAGCCAATTCTCTTACATTAGTATAAATGACTAGCCGATTTAATTTAATTCCTAGCCTGAAATATGCTTTAGAAGTGAATTGATTCTAACACTTCTCTTACAACTGGCCAGGCCTACTAAGGTGTGGGCCTAGGGGTCGACCTGCCTGTCGACCTAGCCGTTGGGCCGGGGTCGACCCGTTTCACTAGTGCCTATATTTTTAAAAAATATCATAGATAAGCAGATTGTCGTTAAGAGTTAAAATTATTTAGCAGCACAAAATTTCTTTATACTATTACTTTAAGCCAAGTGAATTAAACTGTTAGGTCATTAAATGTTTAATTGTTAAAAAAAAAACTTTTTTCTAGATGGTTTCAATTTTTGATCATAAAATATATATATAATTGAAATTAAATAAAAACTTTTAATAAAATAATCTATAAAAAATACGAATAAAAAAATTAATTTAAGCATGAACATTTGGACATGCCTAACTACTAGTTAGAAATTTTAATTACATAATAAAACAGGTAATGATCATGAGAAAAAAATGTACACTAATCAGCTTTAAAATTTTGCCTTCGATTTAGATGCCAGAAAAATATACACTATGTTCCTGGTAATTCCAATCTGTGATTGCTATATACTATCACAATTCGAAATTGTGACATTTGAAGAAGGACCCCGGACATCTAGTATAGAGGTCATACTTGAAATTTTGGAGCAAAAACACCTAAAATTTAAGAAGCAAAAAACAGTTTTTGGCGATTATCTTGGCATCCAGTGGTTGAAATTTTTTTTAAAATGAAGCTCTCAGTGAGACGCATCTAAAAAAAAAAAAGTTTATTCAATTCTGATTACTGGATTAGAAGTTATCAAAGTAAATAGATTTTGTTGTTTAGAGCAAATTAGGTCAAAATTGGCCAAAATCCAGTTATGACCTATATGAGAGATGTCCGGGGTCCTTTTGAAGATTTGAATTTCCTAATTAGTTTACCCTATTTGTAAATAGATCTTCTCTTTAGTATAAGATCACTTTCATTTTTATTTTGTATAATTCATTAAATGTTAGTCAAAATTCGTGTAAACATGATGATTGACATATAATCACTCCTTTTTGTAAAATCTTCATAACACATTAACGTGTTAGCACATATGCATATTAAAGGCACAAATTATAAACATTTTCAATAGCACGTCAACATGCTAGGCTTAGTTGTACTATCACATAGTATGTTAAACAACATGTTAACATGCCAAAAAAACACATCAACATGTTGTATATTAAATTTAAATGTATATAAACAAATGAATTTGACTTCAATAAAGATATCAATCACAATCCAATACAATAGAATCCAATACTAAATACAATACAATAAAATAGAACACAATTAGAGAAGTTTACTTCAATTTTACTTTAAAAAAAATAAAGGAAAGTAAGCTAGTATAATGCAGAAGAGACCTTTATTCAAGTAAATCAGAAATCTATCTCCTAGTAACTATTAGAGTTAAATTGGTAAAATGTATACACTCTTCCACTTTAATAGTTACAATACATATTTTAAAATGATGCAGATTCTATTACTAGATCATGAGAATTTTGTCTATAAATATTGAAAAATTGTATGTACATATGAAGTTCTTTTTATCAGATGAATCCTTTTTTGTAATAAATTAATTAATTGTTTATTTATTTTTGTAATAAAATGGTTTCATTATACATCACCTATCATTAACCCAGGTCTGATCTGGGTCTGACCGACCCCAGTTTTTTCTGACCCAAGTCTGATCTGACCTGGGTTTTTTCTAACCCAGGTCAGACCCAACCCAGCTAAGACACCTAATACGCACAGTATGTATAGTACATACTATATATACAATATGCTAAAATTTTTTAGATATTATATAAATTAGGGTAACTGCGTGATGCAGTCACACTAAAACCAGAAATGTGGTATAACTGTTATCTTGCTCAACTGGTTATCAATTTATAAATCTCTCACTTGGAACAAAACATACACTATAACAACTTTCAGGCGTAAAGTATCTTTACTATATGCTTCTCTTCTCTTTATTCATTATATTCAAAAGACTAACTTTTGCTCTTTCTATTTATATTAATTCTGCAATTACATATATTGTATAGCACTTATAATTCTCTAATTTTACTTTTTTCATTGTAATAAAATAAACTCTTAAAGTTTCTAATAAAATCGTCTTTGTTATAGTGATCAATGATCACAATACTGTTGCCCAAAATTATAACTTCATAATTCTGGTTGCCTATTTTACCAAATAAGCTATTCAAATTTATTTTATTCTATCTTTGCACTTTTTGCTTTGTTATACATTTCGTATTAAATTATTAACCATTACTTTATAGACAACTTAGTTCATAGATAATAATTTACAGACAAAATTATTCTACAAATGGTTATGGTTAATTCACAGCAAAATCATTTTGTTGACAATAAATTTAGTCAACAATTTCTTCATAAATTGTATCAGCTTTACCGTAAATTCTCGAAACAATGTCCATGCCTGCTATTTCGAGAATTAACGTTAATTTAAACTTAATTCTAACAAAAATAATTAGAATTAATTTGGCTGTGAAATCTGATGATATTGAAATAACTGCCAATAAAACAAACTTGTTTGTGAATAATCGATTGTAAAATAATCTTACCTGTAATTAAATTCTTTTGTGAACTAAGTTGTCTGTAAAGTTATTTTTGGTGAGTTGACACTACTGAATAGAATATTAAGTAAAAACTCATAAAATCGAAATAGATTACAATAAATACAATTTGAATCTTAAGGCAGTCTGATAGCAATAAAGAATATTTTACCTGACTTTATTCCACTATATGATACATATTATTGCATTTTTAGAATAACACAAATACCAAATGTGGTGTTACTGGTTTAGTTCGATCATGAACAAATTGTGATTAAAGTTAAATGGTTTAAAATGATAACTAACATATATAATTATGGGTATAAGGGTCCACTTTATTAATATAAATCAATACATTGGATTCTTACAGAAATACTATCTACAACTCTACTTGTTCTTCCTCCATAGGCTAAAACCAAACCCTTATATATTTTTAATTTATATGGGAGCTTTAATCACTTGTTTGGTAATTCAAATCTTCAAATGAGTGATCAAATCTCCTAGTTTGGAGATTTGATCACCTGTTTGGGGCTTTGATTACCCATTTGGAGATTCGATCACTTGTTTGGAGATTCAATCACCCGACTATGCCAAAATAAGAAATAAATAACAATAAAATAACAATACTAATAAAAATAGAAAAGTTGAGCATAAAATACCAGTATGCTCATATATGAACAGTAGAAGTATGTCACACCAGCACAGCATATAAATTTAATATCCAATCAAGTGGAAGAATTTGCAAACTATCATTCTAGATAGAAGGTAACTATAAACTCTGTCAATTTGTATGATTGCATTCCTGGTACACTCTGTCAATTTGTATGTCTGTGTTTCTGGTATAGTACATTATTAGAACCGATGATCAATATAATGCTTTTTTGCTAAAACAGTGAAATTAAGTTTGTTAATATAAAGAATTACAATAAGCTTTTCAAATTAATACTATTTGCTTATATGATATTAATATGTTTAATAATTTTAGTTATATATAAATTATGGATTAGAAAATAATATAGTATATTAATATAGCAAAATAACTCATTTAATTAACTTTGCAAATATGAACATTATAGTTTAAATTAGTTAAAAAGATATTTTGTCACTTTTAACTATTTAAAATTCAATGATTTGATTGAATAATATAAACATAATTGGGCATGCCAAATGTTCAATCTTGTGCTAATTCAAGACAAGGATTGTCTTAATATATGTAAAAATTAAAGTAAAATCAACAAAACAATTAGATTTTACTGTATAGAAAATATATTTATTAATAAAATCTTGTTAGCATTTATATATCTGTCAAATACTTAAAAATTTATAAACTTAATTGATGATTCGCCACTCAACAGAAGAAAGATCTTAGTGTAGCATGACACAGATCACTATGTAAATCCTATCACTTACTTTGTAGAGGTTCGCAAGCAAATTTGCCTGTATAATTACTATAAATATACCTCTGATCTAGTTTTTTAATTATTTAAGATATTTAAATAAAATTTGGTATTATAATATTTAAGAACAAGGATTATATTTTTGAATTATTTAAACTTATCTTATAAGACAAAAGTTTATGTTGCTTATAAGCTAAAAATATTAAATTTTAAAGAAATTTTTTAACCAAAAAAATATTTTACAATATCTTGGCAAATTCTTTAAATATTGGTCTTAAAAATATAGTTTCTTATACAACTTTGTACTTTATATAAAGGATGACAACTTTCATTATTTGACTTTGAATGATTTACTTGTAAAAATTAGTACTTGTATTAGAAGTGAAAAATTTTTTATAGACGGGAACATATAAAATTTGAGAAACCCTAAAGAAAAATTCTACAGTAAAAGTTCCAAATCAAAAACTTTAAACTTTTATTACACCAAAGTTTTTTAATAATTTTAAAAAAAATTTTATAATAAAGTTGATAAAACAGAACTAATATTATATTTTTTACTTAGAAAGTATATAGCTAAAATTAATATTT
>QKWP01000003.1:529853-551487 GCA_003550325.1 Gigaspora rosea | reverse complement strand
TTTATTTTTTAGCCCTTAAATTTTTATACTTAATATCGTCTTTTAAATAATTTAATATACTGAACTTTAAATTTACAGGTTTTTACTCTATAGAATTTTATATGTATTTAATTAATGCGAAACATTTCAGACTATTTTTAAAGGTTTCTATACTGATTTAATTTTATTAGAAGATATACTTATTAACTAAATAATCATTAGATTTATCAAAGCGTGGAATTATATGAACATGATCTCCAGGTAAATTGAATGTACCTGAAACATGATCATTTGTTTCAGAAGATGGCAGGTTATCAGAAATTAAATATAGAAAGTATTGATAGGATCACTTTTTTGTAGGTCTACAGTACATTATTTAGAAATTATTTAATATTATTTTGTGTTTTCGAATATTACTTAATATTTTCCAATATTTCGAAATTTATATTTCGAAATATTTCGAAATCGAAAAATTTCGAAATTATTTTCAAAATATTTCGAAAGATATTGCATATCATAATTTCTTTCGAAATATTTCGCACATACAAATTTGCTGATGTATATAGGTGGCCAATCATTTTTCGAAGATATCTCAGTATCCACTAGGCTGATTTGGATGATCTAACCACCGTTAGAATCATCTCATTGAGCTCTACAACTTTCAATTAATTGACGTTGCTCATTAACTTAGTAAAATAAAAGTTTTCCTTGGCCGAACGCTGCATTCCGTACATATAGGATAGCTGGCAATCAATTAATCGACAATCACTTCACTGATATAACATTTCATCGACAATTATTCACTGACACGTTCATTTTACTGACAATTTATTTCACAGAAGCTCATTTCACTGACAAAGTAATTCTGGTCATTGTCATTAGGTTCAGAATAGAATTAGGTAGAATTAGGGCTAAAGTTAGAGTGCTTTTTGAAAAAAAAACTTGTCAGTGAAATGAACTTTGGTGAAAAAAACTGTCAGTAAAATGAACTTGTCAGTGAGTATTTGTCAGTAAAATGTTATGTTGGTAAAGTGATTGTCGGGAAAATAATACAAACCCATATAGGATTTACATAGTGATCTGCATCATGTTATACTAATATCATTCTTCTGTTGAGTGGCGAATCATCAATTAATATATTTAATAAAAAATATAAAAAATAAAGTATACTGGTTATTTCCAATCGTAGTTTGAATGCTATTAGAATTATACTATTCAGTATGATGAAATTTTTAAATTTACTAGTATTACTATCTTAACATCACAATACAACAATAATTTTTTTCATTAAGTTTCAACAATAATTAATTATCTGTAATATACTTAATAGAAAATATGCAAATTTGATTTTCAAAATAAATTAGCCAAATTTAGTAAGCGATATTTTGGTGTTGTAATCTTTAAATCCAAATGATCCACATTATACATAAATCCTTATCAATGTGTACCTGATATTGAAAAAACTGATAATCTATAATTTGACAATAATAGTCCATTCATTTCTTATATGCAAATTGAGCTGATTACACTTATTTTAGATTTCAACAATATAATATATTTGCATTTTGAATCTCGAGTTTGAGGCAAGCTAATAATTAATTTTAGTTGAATGCAAATTACAATTTTTATTATTAAAAATTCTCAGCTAAATTAATCATTAGCTTGTTTCAAACTTGTATTCCAAAATAATGCCCATAGGTGTTATTTCGCACAAATACAGTGCAAATTGTAAATTAACTAATCATGCCATTGCTATCATTAATAAATTTCTCTATTTTATTAACATTAACAACAGCCCGTTCACATTATATATTAAATGTGGTTTAATTTTGTTTAACAAACTAAGGGGTTTGTAATTGAATTTTAACCAAAAACAATATTTTATAGTTGTTTCAAAATGTGTATTATCAACTTTGTTTATTTTATATTTACTATTAGGGCCAACGGTCCTTTCTGTCTGTTCTAAAAAGGACTGGACCAGACTGGTTCCTGGATGCACTGAAGGACTGTCAGTCTGAACCAGACTAATTAACAGCCCTAGTCTCAATAATACAAATCAGATAGTAGCAAGATTATTTAATTCTGATAATTAGATCACAAGATATAACCAAATATATGCCATATGAAAAAAAGCTTAAAAAAATCTCAACAAAAAACTAAGTTGGTTATATCTTGTGATCTAGTAATTAGAATTAAATGATTTAACCACCAATCAGTTCTTCTTATTAAGATGAATCAACTAATATAATAATTACTCAATTCTAAGCATTATATTACAAGATAACCAAATTCACTACCCTTTGTCAAAATACTCCCTTTTAACTTATATATTTAGTATTAAATATCTACAAAGATGGGAAATGCCAGTAAAAAAAAATAATATTAAATTAGTATAAAACAGAATTAGAAGAAAACCATATTCTCTACTATAAAAATTGAATTGGAGCTAAAAAAAAAAAGAATATGTATTGTTAAATGTAATTGGTATTGAAAAAAAGTGACAAAACATGAATAAACACTAATGTGTTAATAATAGTTGCAGGTTGTCTTCCCAAAGTCCATTTTTTTGAAATACCATTTTAATAAAGTTGTAATACTATTTTACTAACAGAACAGAATTAGTTAATTAAAATCAATTTGCTGACAAGTTTATTTCAACAATATTATTTTATTAACAACCCCAACAAATTTTTTAAAAAATTGCACTAAGCTTAACTTTAATTCTAGCCTGAACTTAATAACAATGGCTATATACCAATCCAATAAAATATATTAAGTTCGAATTATCTACAAATACAAATTTTCTTTTTCCATTATAAATAGTTTAAATTATCAAGTCACGTCTCTGGCGAACTGCCTTTTATTATCTTTTATATCAAATCCATAACATTTGAGCCAATTTGCCCCATAACAATAGAGATTTTATATAGGCGGGCAATCATTTTTTGATGAGATCTCACCATTTACTGGACCGATTTGGATGTACTAACCACTGTTAGATGCATCTTGACAAGCTCTACAACTTTCAATTAGTGGACATGTATCATTAACTTAGTAAGAAAAATAGTTTTAAATGGAAGCACGCCACATTTCGCCTATAGTGATTTTTATATGTAATCTGCGTCATAGGATTTTATATAGCCATCCAATAATTTTTCGACGATATCTCACCATCCACTGGCCCGAATTGGATGACTAACCACCGTTAGATGCATCTCGACAAGATCTACAACTTTCAATTAGTGAACATGTATCGTTAACTTAGTAAGAAAAACTTTTATATAAAAGAATGCCACATTTTGCCACTCTTCAAAATTTTTTTAAAATCAACCAATCAGATTCGTCTTATGTGGGGGGAGGGGGTACCATCATAGTAAATAGATATTACATCATATTTGTCATGGCCCTAACAAACATGCCAATAGCAAAATTTTGCAAGTAGTTTTTTTTGTAAGGCTAATGATTTTTTTTAAAAAAAGTCATTTGTTTTGAATTTTCACATTATACCTGATCCTGCAAATTTATTGGCCATTCGAGATGCATGTGCCATTTAATACGTGTAATTCCAATTAACAAGCCTATATGCCAAAACATAAAACATAATATATGTGCCATTCTGTTATGTTTTGGTTTGTGTTTCATTCCTTTATGTGCAACACGACACGTGCCTATCTAGACAACTCCATACCAAGACCTGGACCACTTTTCTTATGGGGTAGACATGCAAAGTTGATTTTTGTTTCGTTTTGGAATCTGAAAACTTGGGTCAGTTGGTTGGATTTTTTTTTTTAATTTAATGTAAACCAAAAGAATTATTTACATTTAAAATTAGGACACACAAAGTTGATTTTTCGTTATGCATTACATGGAATCTAAACTTAGGTTAGTTGGTTGGATATAGTATATCTTTTTTATTATTATATTTTTTTTTATAATGTTCACATCTGAGATTAGACTACGCAAAGTTGATTTTTCATTTTGCACTACATGGAAAATGAAAACTTGGGTCTGCCAGTCTTTTTTTTTATTTTTTTTTTAATTTACTGTAAATCAATAGAATAATGTTTACATCTAAAATTAGGTTATGCGAGGTTGATTTTGATTACATGGGATCTGAAACCTTGAGTTAGCTGGGTGGATTTTTTTTATTTTATTTATTTTAATTTTTTTTTATTTTTTTTTATTCTGTTCTTTTTTTATTTTATTTTATTTTATTTTTTTATAATATTCACATCTAAATTTAGGCCACACAAAATTAGTTGTTCATTTTGCATAACATGGTGCTCCAAAATTCCAGTCAGCAAGTTAGTTTTTTTTTTTTTTTTAATCTACTACAAATTAATAAGCTCATGTTCATGCAAATGGCAAAAATGGGAAATTGGCACAATAAGAATTTTTTTAAAAATTTTTTTTTGGAAAAAATGGATTGGTGAGTTATGCAAACTGAAAAATTAACTTTCGTAGACTTAGGCCATGCAAAGTTGATTTTTAATTTTGCATTAGGCCATACAAAGTTAATTTTTAGTTTGCATAACTCGCCGACCCAATTTTTCCAAATTTTTTTTAAATTCCTATTGTGTCAATTATTCCATTTTTACCATTTAATTTTTCTCCGTTGTCACCTGGTGATGACCTTAATTATCCTGAATTACCCAATAGTCTGATAAAAAAAAAATTCTGATTCCATGTATGCAAACCGAAGAATTAGCCTTGCATGACCTTAAATATGAATATAAATTAATTTAGCCACGCAAAGATTTTTTTTTTTTAAAAAAAAAAATCTGACCCGCCGACCGGAATTTTGAGACCCAGGTTATGCAAAATGAAAAATTAACTTTGTGTGGCCTTACATGGAAACTGAAAACTTAGGTCAGTCAAATTTTTTTTAATTTACTGTGAATTAATAGAATAATTACAATTCTGTATAAGATAGGTAGCGCGAATGCGCCACCTATCGCACTAGTGTACAGTACATACAGACTTATAGGAGAACTTCCCAAATTAGGGGGACGTCTAAAGCGGAGCAGATTTTTATAATATATATTTTAGCAAATTAACTTTAGGGTTAGGGTCATCATAGATTAAAGTTAGGTAGGTTTTAGGTAGTTATATATAAGCAAAATTGGCTTCCCGACATTTTTAATTAATCCACCAAGGTAGGTTTAGACTACCGTTTTTTGTATTTTTCAGGTTTTTCGCTTTCTGCTTCATCAAATTTCTATAATTTGATTGGTCATATGTCACGTGATTCTACTCCGCTTTAGACGACCCAAATTAGGAAACGATTACCTGAGTCACACGGGTGTTACACAATTGTTAATTTTTTTTTTATACTAAAAAAAGCCCGGGTAGCTTAACTTTAATTTTTTATCTCGCCCTATATAATAAATAACATATCCAACTTTTTTCATGTAACATAATTGGTTAACGTGCATGTGACTTGCTAAAATTAATAGCATGATTGGTTGTTGCTCTTTGAGTAACAATATATAATGTAGTAATAATAACCAATGGAAAGCTTAATTTTAAGACATAAAATTAAAAATTTACCACATTTGCCAATTTTCTTCTTAAAAGTTACCTAAATATTAATGCATGAATACAATCTTTGTTAAATAAGCTAAAACGTAAATGGTTATTATTCTTTCATTAAATTGAATAAATAACTTTTAATAGTTTTGTCGTTCTTTGATAAGTTTATATGTCATAACCTTTGATGATGTTAAGCAAGAGTGAGAATTCAAATTTTATTGACATGGTCCACAATTTTGACTGGTCTTCAACTCCGCTTGGTCCTATGGACACTTGGGATTCTGCTCTCAAAAATGCTATGGTAATTTGCTCTTGTGTTTTTTTAAATCCGTAAAAACTTTTCTATTAAAAATCATATGTTTAATGTTAGAACTTATGTCTCAAATCGGAGTTTTCTTCGTGTATCTTTATCGATCCTTCAAATTGGATAATGTTATATAATAAAGGTAAACCAATTTTATGGGATATATTCCTTGATTTTTAATTAGCACAAGTATCTAACCATATATTACCATAGCGTTTGTGGCAATATTAATGACAAAACATCCCGGTTAGTTATATATTTCATACTATATGTTTATAAGAAAATTGTTAATAAGTAGCACGTTTATAAATGTTAAAACAGCATTAGGAAGATCGATTAAAGATGTTTGGCCTGAAATGTATGAGCATCATATGAGTTTAGCTTTTAATAGGTAAATAATATAAGTAATTTTAAGGATATTTGATTCATAATATTAATTTTCCTTTGAATTATATAATAAATGTAGAGTAACAACAACCGGTAAAGGTCTTTACTTCAGCGATCAACCTACAAAATTACAACGTGATGGATATGATGAAGAAATATACTGTAACCATACATTTAGTCCGATTTTCAAATCTGATGGCACAATTTTGCTTTATGGTGTATAGCACAAGAAACTACTCAACAAGTTTTAAATACTTGAAGACTAAAATTACTTGGAGAATTTGGTCATCTTACATCTAGTTAGTACCTATAATTTTAATTATTATACTTGTTAATTATAGTTGATAATCGTTACGAGCATTATATTTATGAAATTATATTTATTAATAATATATTTTGCATTTCATAATATTTCTCAAAGACATTGAGTCATTAGAAAGTGCCTGCCATATTATAACAAAAGCATTAAAAAACAATAAAGATATCCCTTATACACTCATTTACTTTATTAAACATAAATTAAATACTAGTTCTGAATCTTTAATCGCCCGTTTAATGGCTACGACATTTGATAGTGACGATAATGAAAAAAGAAATATTCCTGAATATTTACCAGAATCCCATGAAACAATTGATTTAGCCAAAGATACTAATAAAAGCTATGATACATATATAGAACTAAAAAGAAATGCCGCAACTTATTCGTTCTTAAAATGTGATTCTTGGCCAATATACCTTGTATTTAAAGAAGGAAAAAATCTAAAAATTCTTTTAAATGACAAATCTCAGGCTGTACTTTTCCCGATAAAAATTTCTCTTGACAAAGATCATGTTTTGTCTGTTGTGTTAATTTATGGTATTAGTCAATTTCACGCACTTGAAAATCGATATATGGAGTTTTTTAATGTATGTAATATCATTATTTTCATTATCTTTTATATTTATTTTATTAAAAATATATTATAAATAAATACTAATATTATATATTTATTATTTATTAGTTAGTAACAAATCAAATCTATGCCCTTTTACAACATGGAAAAGCATTGAAGATGAAAAGAAGCAAACTAAAATATTGGCGGATTTGAATTACCAAAAAATTACGTTTTTACAAAGAATCAGTCACGAACTAAAAAGTATTATTATAAAATACTCTTTTTTTTTTAAAAATATATTGTATAAATAGGCTTATCCCTTTTTTTTTTTTTTATAATATTAGCACCATTAACTTTAATGCTTTCACCACTCAATGATGTAATTAATACATGTATTGAAGATCCGTTACTAATGTCACACCTTCAAATTATACGTCGTAATGCTCATCGATTACTTAAACTCATTAATTCTTTATTACAAGTATGTTATATTACTGTATTACAATCGTTAATATATATTCATTTTTATTAATCTTATCTGTTATAATAGTTTTCAAATATAGAAACTAATCAACTAAAAGCACATTATAGAGAAACAAATATAGCTGAATTTACTCATGAGTTGGCCTCAGATTTTAAAAGTATGGCCAATTCATTAGGTTTAAATTATAATATTGATATTCCAAATCAAGATGAGTTTGATCTTGCTTTGGGTGATAGAATTTATTTGGATCGTGATATATATGAAACTATCGTATTTAATCTTTGTAAGTATTTTTTTTTTTAACAAAAAGTGTTACGTAAAAAGTTTGATAAGTTCACTATTGCTTATCACTGTTTTATAAGGTTCAAATGCATTCAAGCATACTTGGAATGGACAAATAACCGTTCGCTTATATCTTGATTATATGAATGAGAAAAAAAAGATGGTAGTCCTTGAAGTGTCTGATACAGGTTATTAGGATTTACTAATCTTGCAAAATAAAACCTCGAATCTGTTTATACCGATATATACTGTCATTTATAACTACATCAGGATTGACTTTTTTTATTTAGGAGTTGGTATTTCAGAATTCGCCCTTCCAAATATATTTCAGCGTTTTTATCGAGTAGAATCTCAAGGTGCACGTAGTCATGAAGGTACTGGAATAGGGCTTGCTTTAGTCAAAGAACTTATTACACTCCACGGTGGAGATATTACTGTTACTTCTGTGGAAGACATTTAAATGTTGGTTTCCAATAGGATGTGGACACTTATTAATTGATCAAATATGTTCTATAAAAATTGAAAATCAAATAAATCATGATCGGGAATTATACACTAATCGACAACTTTATTTAGAAGAAAGTTCTCAATGGATGAAAGATAATAA
This sequence comes from Gigaspora rosea, assembly GCA_003550325.1. Taxonomy (NCBI): domain Eukaryota; kingdom Fungi; phylum Glomeromycota; class Glomeromycetes; order Diversisporales; family Gigasporaceae; genus Gigaspora; species Gigaspora rosea. The sequence continues at coordinate 543,037 of QKWP01000003.1, read as the reverse complement.
ATCTGAAACTCAATATTCAAGTAATAATAAGGAACTTGATAATATGGATATTGATGCTAATGAAATATCAGAAAACGATAGGAAATATAAAGTATTGATTGTTGATGATAATAATGACATGAGGTAACATATTTCGTTATTACGTCAAAAAAATTCTATAATTTTGAGCAAAATTTTATTTTTTGTCGTGGCTGAAGCTGGAAATGGCTGAAGCTGGAAATTTTAAATATTTTAATATGAAATTTACAAAAAATTTTGGAATGCATTTTGTACGATTTTTTTTTTATAGTTAGATTAGAATTTAGGGTTAGGGTTTATAATAAAAGAGTATAGTTGGATTTTAGCAGGGCTTATAGTTTTAAATCGAGACCTCTAATTTCCAGCTTCAGCCATTTCCAGCTTCAGCCGCGACATTTTTTATTATTGAATATATTTTATAGAGATTATTTGGCAGAACTTTTAAATGAATTTGACGTATATCGTGCTTGTGATGGCCAAGATGCTATACGAACCTTAAAAACGCTTAAAAAATTACCTGACTTAATACTTAGTGGTAAGTAATCAATAATGTAATTTATCGGCAGCTTACTATGATAGTGCTTGCCAAATAAGTATACATTATCTCATGCGTATTTAATAATTATTTCAATTATCGCAATATAATTTGAACTTAATATATAGATATCATGATGCCAAATATGGACGGATATGAGTTATTAAATGTGTTAAGATCTGATGTAAAAACTCAACTAATTCCTGTAATATTATTATCCGCAAAAGCTTCTGAAACTTCTAAAATTCAAGGTAATTTAAATACTATTAAATTAACAGTTATTATTATTTCTTTTTTAATCTCTTTTCAATATATTTTTTTTCAGGTTTGGATAAAGGAGCAGATGATTATTTAATAAAACCATTTTCAACTCGAGAACTAATTTGCCGTATCCGCGCTAATATTGAATGCTCAATTCTTCGTCGTAAAATATTATTTCATCGATATAAACAAGAAGATATAAAGCAATTATTGCTTTCAATAATAAACATGATTCTTTCCGAATCAGATTTAGATAAAACATTACTTTATATTGCAAAGGAAATTTATCGTAGGTTGCCATGTGAAAGAATCTTTATTATTTCAAATGAGCCATCTAAGAATAATAAAATAGTTATTACTTATGAAAATGACTCGGAAGATTTAACACCAATAATTAGTCCATTCACGGAAATTAATGATAATAATCATAGTAATTCACAACTTTTCACAGGGTCACAAAAATATTTTAATGAAAATTTAAGCGTTGATATTTCTTTAGATGAATATTGTGATGAGGTTCATAAAAATGTTTCTATATTATCTGCAGAAATATTGTTTGATGATAATTTTTGGGGATGGATTAAAGTACATAGATCTCAAAATTCTGTTTGGTTCGATTCCGAAATAGAATTATTACATCAAATATCAAATCATATAAGTTTAGCTATTACTTATATGAAATTGTTGGAAGAGATTGGAGAAAAAGAAATTAAAATTAAAGCTGCTGAATTTGCTAATAATGCAAAGACTCAAATATTAGCAAATACTTCTCATGGTTTAGTTTTATCATTTCATATACAGTACTTATAATCTTTTATCTTTAATATTTTTAATTTTTTATTTAAATTTTTTTTCTTATTTTAGAGTTACGGACACCTATAGGTGCAATAGTAGGTTTGATGCCTTCTTTAGAGGGTACTACCTTAACTAATGAGCAAAAGGACTTGCTTAATTATATCAAATGCTGCTGATATCGTGTTATCTATAGTTAACGATGTTCTAAATGTAGCAAAAATAGAGACGAAAAAATTTATTCTAATAAGTAGAACTTTTGATTTATTAAATTCACTTGAGAGTACAATTATTATATTTGGAAAAAAAGCTGCAACTAAAAATATTGAATTAATTGTGAATTGTGAGATAGATATGTTGCCGAGATATGTTAAGAGTGATCCTGAGAGGTGACTTATATTTTAGATACAGTAAAATGATTTACACTAATATGCAGTATAGCAATAATACTTATTTCTCTCTTATTAAAACAGGCTGAACCTAGTTCTAACCCATTTACTATCAAATTCGTAACTATTTTTTTCAGTCTGTATTTTGATTATTATTCTTCATATGCTCATCACTATATGATTTTATTTGACGATTTTACTTTTAATAACTTAGAGTTAAATTTACTAATGAAGGTGAAATAGTATTGACAATTTCTATGCAACCACGAGAAGTCATTGAAGAAAACAATGAAGAAAATTCTTCCTATAACCAAGTCGTTAAAAAAGAAAAGTTATTGATTCAATTAAGTGATACTGGTATTGGGTAAGTTATTTGTGATTATTTGTGGTTATATACTTGATGTTTTAACGTATATAATCATTTAAAATAATTTATATAATAATTTTGAAATAGAATAAATCCAGAATATATAAAATATGCTTGGAAAAGTTTTTCGCAAGGTGACATGTCAATGACTAAAAAGCAAGATGGTGCAGGACTTGGTCTCTCAATCTGTAAAAATCTAGTAGAAATTAATGGAGGTGAAATTAAAGTTGAAAGTCAATTAAGAAAAGGAAGTAAATTTTCATTTATGTGGAATGTTGAATTATTACCAATGGAATCTTTATCAATGGAGACACAATTTAATAAACAAACAAATTATGTATTACCGCACTCTATAAGAAAAAAGCGAATACTAATAATTCACTCTGCTGAAAATTTGAGAAACTCTATATTGAATTATCTTAAAAGTGTCAAAAAAGTTGATACATTCGATACCTTTGAAAAAGGTATTAAAGCAGTAAAAACATATAAAGAATTATATGATATAGTCTTTATCGGTCTTTATGAAAACAACAAAGAAGAAACTATAAAGTTTATTTTAGAATTAAAAGAATTGTTTATTGATAGTAATAATTTAACAATAATATTTATAGTATTTCCAAGTAATGAAAGAATTAAATTAGCAAGAGAATTAATGGAAAAATTTTTAGGAACTTTTGTTGTTTATACTCCAATTACATTAAATAAGTTAATTAATCAATTTATGTATATGGAAATTATAGATGCCTAATGAAACTATTTTTGTCTTGATGAAATGACGAAACTCATATGTTTCGTCACTGTTGAAATGATGGTTTCATCAGTTTACATTAGTTTCGTCAGGCATCATTAATAGAAATAAACTAGTATTTGTAGCAAGAAAAAAGTCTTACAATTTGTATTTGTATTGATTTAAGATATTTTAAATTTGTTTTCTTTATTTATCAAAAAGATATGTAACAAAAATTTTAAAAAATACTATTCAAACATAGTAATAATATTGGTCTGTATTAATTTTTATTTAAATATTTAAAATTTTTACACTAGCGATTATAAATAATGCAACAAAAAAATTATTTTGATTAAATCGCATTATTTTACGCAACACTGGGTGTATCCTTTTACTTTTTTTTTATTTTACTCGTAAATAGTATAGCATTTACATCAAAAAAATTTTAGAAAGTATTAATAAGGTAAATTTTTCACTAGACGAACTTTATTTAAAATTAAATGTTGCATTATTTTTGCTTGTTTTACAAACATAAAATTTTTACATATAAAAAAAATTTTTTTCTACTTTATATGGCCGCCACAACATGATGTATCCACTAGTGTTGGCAGGCGAAACTTAGAGGTTTCGCCACAGACGAAAGGCGAAACCCAGTTTTGACTTTCGCCAAAAAAAATTAAAATGGCAAATGGCGAAAAGATGACGAAACTGGCGAAACTGGCAAAAATGGCGAAACTGGCAAAACTGCTAAAGGTGGTGAAACAAGAAAAAGGTAGCAAAACTAGCGAAGGATAGTAAAATTAATATAAAAAATAAGAATAAAAAGATAAACAAAGATACTTAAACCATTTTTATATAATAATTATTTTTAGATTTTGAAATAGACACAATTACTAATTATTATATAGACTCTTATCCAATCTAATTTTTAATTTTAACCAATACAAATTTAATTTGAAATACATGTGGTAGATAAGGGTATTGTGGGGATCTGCTATAACTCATGACCTATCAGTCCAAACAAACCGATTTTTATACCATTCGATTCGTCTCATTGAGACGATTCAAATGATATAAAAATCATCACTGAGTCATGAGATATTGGCGCTTGAGTTATAAATTAATTTTTTAAAAAACAAATACATATATTATATTTGGACACTATTCAAACGCAAATATTTCATGACCAGCGGAGCCAATGGAGCTCAAAAAATTAGTATCCATTGGCTCCATCCAGAGCTCCATTGGCTCCATTCGCAGCTCCATTGGGCTCTATTGAGCTCGATTGCCAACTCTGCTTATGACCATGTAATTGAAATCAACTGATTTTTATGCCATTCGAATCGTTTCGATGAGACAATTCGAATGGTATAAAAATCATTTAATTTGGACAGATAGATTACGAGTTGTTGCAAATACGCCACAATACCCTTATCCACCACAATACCCATTTCCAATTTCGTAATATACGATTGTAAATAACTCGTGATCCTCAAAATCGTTCAGTTTGGACCAATATATCACGAGTTATGCTAAATTTTCTCCTAACTTCACTACAATGCCTATGCTTACTTATGAATAATTATGCCGTCATATACGATGCTTTTTTATCAATAATCTAAATTTTAATACATTTTATTTATTATAAGTTAATAACAATAATTATTTCCTTAAAGTTAGCACTAAGATTTAGAGCCAGAAAATATTTGCCAGTAATAATAGTTTAACGAACTACTTACATAACTTATGTAAGTATTTAATTAAAATTTTTAACGATGAAACATTAAAAAGAAAAAAGTCTCAACACTCTAACATTAAATATTTAGATAGGTTTATTTTACATAAATAATATTAATCTATAGATAAGCGCTACTAAAAAAAACAAAAAAAAAAGAAAAAAAATTTTAGTCTTTGAATTTTCAAGGTTGAATTTTTTTACTTCAAAGTTCCAAAAGCCAGAACCTAGTTTTCTTTAATAGTACCGTACTTGAATACAAACAAAAACTATCACTTTGTTTATTGCTTTTATACATTTTTAAATAAATCACATGTAATATTTTGATTTACTAACACGTTTATAAAGTCTTAGAAGGTTTGATCTTTGTTAAGTTTTGACTTTCCTCCAGAAGTTTCAACTTTTGGGGTTTGCCAGAGTTTCGCTGTTTCGCCAGAGTTTTGCCGTTTTGCCGGTGTTACTATCGGGTTTGGGAGAGCGTCAGATTAGGGCGCTGACGATAGTGAACGAAAGGGTCTATGAAACGTAACAACCACAGAAAGATGGGGAAATCGAAGGGATTATTTAAACGGTTGGGAGAGAAGGAATCACAGGATTTGAATATAGCGAATTAAAGGATTTAGATAAAGCGATGGGTGATCGAATAATTTGATCGATTGATTGATATACGGGATCAATCAGGCGATTGATCTAAGGCGTGGTGCAAAGTAATGGAATTAAAGGTGATTGATTCGGTTAAGAGTTTTAATGAAAAGGGGCGAGTTCGTAAAGATGTACTGTATTTACGACAAGGAAAAATATTTATTAATAGAAAATAATTTTAATATCACTATAACAATTCTCATGAAGATGTGTTCACGATTCAATAATAATACTGTGAGAATTCGATTAAGTGTTTTTTAATAATCATTTGACTTTATTAATTAATGGATTAAAGTCTGAAGAAAAACTTTGAAGGGCGAAAAGCAAGCCCTTAAATACATAATTGTTTTTACATAAATAAAATACAATACTCCATTCGAGTTGAATTAATTTATATGAAAGCTAACAAAGACAAATTGTTCCAGAGACCAATTAAATTCTCTTTTAATCCTTCTAAAACAAACCCGCACCAAACTTGATATTGAACTTCTATTATATTCTTTAAAAAAATCGAATACTTACGTTCATCTTTTGCAAGATGAATGAAAATATTAATTTACTTAATTGATTCATACTACACGTTTTACACAAATCTTTCAAGAAGATTAAGTGAATTCAGTGAAGCGTCTATATGAAAAAGGCTTCCATTGCCTTTATCACGCCATATGATTTTCAATGCTCGGGTATCTTTTTAAAAGAAGTCTTGTTGGATCTGGCTTCCTAATTTTGCTAAGGACTGAAGCTCATATATCGGAGGTTAAAGAAAGGGTGATAAGGAAGTCTCAAAGGATTCTAAATGGTCAAGTTAGGTGGTGCTGTTATCTGCTGATTCCTTTGCTGTTATTTGCTTAATTTTGGAGAGATAGTTAACCGTACGTTCAAACCGGCACACTCGTCGGTATTGTGCAATGATTTTCCCGGATCAGCATATAATAGGGTCGATACATTCTTATAGTAATGAAAATTAACTATCTAGAAAAGTCAGTAACTAAATAAAGACAATGATCTACGACAATGGCGAGGGATAATTATTGGCGGTGCCGACGGCTGATATCCGGGCCGGTGTCGCAGGATGGACAACCACCAACCACCAAGACCAAAGAAACACCTCACAATATACCCATGTGAGAGGCGGTATGATTTGGAAAGGCTAAGGCGTATCGGGTATAAGGTGAGTCCACGAAACAGTTTATTTATGAGAAACCAAGATCGGTTTTTCTTTATTAATACTAGTTTTTCTCACGCTTGTCTTATCGCTAAATAGTACTTTACATGGTCTTTTTATACTATTCTACTTCGTATGGGATTCTTAATTTTTATCCTCTATCCCACAATTTTCCCACTCGAATGGCAGAATCACGCCATATCAAATATTCACTCGAACTTGCATTTAATGCCCTTCCCGATTTAAATAAATTCATTCAATCGACGGGCTGTGCGCAAGAACCAGTTTTTAACGGGGGATCACGGTAACTTCATGGTAACTCCGGCAAAATCGACGTCACGTGTTTCCGACCGATCCATTTCTGCCGCTAGCAGCGGTTATAACATATATAGGTAAAAAAAATAAAAAGAACAAATATAGACTAGAAGATAATAATAAATAAAAATGTTACGACAGGGTGAAACCTGAGTTTTGAAATAGTGAAACCTGCTATGATCATCACGTGAGGGTGAAATCCGCTTTTATATAATAAAAAACATAATAAAACGCGGATTTCACCCTAACCCGAGGATTTCACTATTTCGCAACTCAGGTTTCACCCTGTTCTAAAATGTTTATAGAGAACACAAATATAGAATAGTATAGGAAAATAAATAAGGAATTATAAAAAGATGGATTGAAAGTACTAAAACGGAAAAGTTCGTGCGGATGGTACACGGGGCGGGACAATCACGTTAATTGTCGGCGCAAAAAAAATTTTCTTTTCACGTGATAACACCGGGTTTCGTCTTTCTCCGGTTTTAGTTTCATTTTGCCAAAACTAGTCATGGCAGGCCTTCGAAGTGCCGGTTCCACAGTAAATTATGCAATCACTGCAATAAGTAGCATAGCGGAAGTTTGTTTTGATTGGCTGTTATTAGGATAAATATGATCTTTTTTTTATATAGTCAATTGTAATTTTTAAAGTACTTTTAATAGTAAAAATCGTCGTGTCATATGAAACTTTTTTTTTGTAATACAAAACGTAACAACCAACTTTAGTCGTTGGCAGTTTACCTTCAAACTTATTGTTTTTTAACCTGAGATGCAGTAGTTCCAAAAACTAGATGAGAGGTGAATATTTTGAAAGGTCGGAAAGTGGTACGGCGGTCTAAACAATTGGTGAGTTGAAATTGAAAGACTCTGCTTCAACTAGTTCGTTTGTGTTTTTTTTTTACGAAAAGTATAATTTTGAACTATTATTCTAAACCGTATTTTAATATTTTTTTGATTATAGTTTATTTAGTACAAGTTTAGTTTGTGAATATGACGTTTATAACACAATAAGTGATAGTAATAGTAGTGTTAGGAATGGTCGCGTACGCGTTATTTAGTAGACGTTTATATGTATTTATTGTGAAAAAAATAACAAAACCCTTGTAAAATCCAAATTAAAGTTGTTAATACAAAATTGAATTAATATATTGTAAATTTATAATATGTCTTTAGAGTGTATTGACTAATTTTTTTAAAGTTCGAGAGTTATAAAATTTTTGTCCGGTACTCTGTCCGGGGTATGATCGACATTTTTTCCAGGGTATCTTAACAACCAATCAAAACGAACTTCTGCTATGCTGCAATAAGTTATAAAGTTTAATATAGAAATGCGACGGAAAATATATTCAATTATATAATTAACTCTAAGGCCACACAAAGTTAATTTTTAGTTTTGCATAACCCGCCGACCCAATTTTTCCAATAAAAATTTTTTTTAAATTCCTATTGTGTCAAAAATTCCATTTTTGCCGTTTAATTTTTTCCGGTGTCACCCGAGGATGACCTTAATTTTCCGGAATTACTCGACAAATCCGAAAAAAAATCACAAATTTCTGATTTGGCCTTATATGTGAACATGAGCTTATTAATTTAAGGGAGGTGTGGATATTGTGGATAGGGGAGGTATTGTGGACAGGGCAGGTATCTTACGATCTTGGGATCCCGTGATTGGATTTTAACGATTTGTACTTGTTAGAATCGTCTCACTGAGATGGTCATTTTGGCGGTAAACCCAACCAAAACGGACCAGTAGATCAAAAACTATTCACTGTGTTCACAATACCCCTTTTTCTCTCTAAAATTTAGTTTTTATATTCTATTTTGTGTACGAATTATTTATGTCTAAAACTATACATGATATAAAGATTTTTTTATAATAATTTATTTTTTATTATGCATAGTTCAAATAAAAAAATTGTATAAATCTATTTGTTTATTAAAAAGTTTTGTTAGTAAAAAATTTAACCTGTCCACAATATCCGCCAAATGGAATTTTGGAACACCATGTTATGCAAACAAAAAATTAACTTTGCGTAGCTTAATTTTTGAATTTTACTTGTTTTATATAAATTTCTAATTAGGAATTTATTCATTGTCAGTAACACTATAAAAATTTTAATTTTTATATGGAAAGCCCATAAAATTTGTTATACACACCATAATAAGTCATGCTAGACGATAGATGCATTTTATCTTAAACATTTGTTTTAAAATTTATTTATCAATTACTTAACGTTAAAGCTTGTTTAAAAAAGGATAATATAACCAATAACCTGTGCATTATTAGATTTCACCACACGCTTACCTTTAAGGCATAACAATAACTTACGTCATTTTGAATTATGAAAGACCATTTATTCAATTATAACTAATAGTATTTTATTTACATTCTTTATCTATTATATGTACGAGCTTTTTAATTAAGATTTTCAGATCTTATTTTATAAGAGAAATTTCTAATTATACAGGTATTAATTGATTTGCAAATTTGTGTTTCACCAAAAATTAAAACCGATTTAAGGTTAGGCAAGGGTTAGCTTTGGGATTGGAAGCAGTTATAGTTTATGTAATATTAAAATTTAGCAAGGAATATGTTTTGTTAGAACCCAAAGAGTGGTTTCATAAGCAAAATTTTGAGTTATTATATGTACCTGTGTGTGCACACATGTGTACAAATAGAAATTCTCATTTTATAAATACATTATTAATTCGTAATCCGTAAGTAAGAGGAAGAATTTGATTAATGATCGATGGGGTGCATTTTATATTAATTATAGTAAAATTCATCGAATACGTCATAGTTTTGGTTAAATGATATCAAATATAACTTGTGTAACAATAAATAAATACAACAAGTTAGTCAATGAAAGTCATACGAATCTTTTTTATTAAGCTGCCAAGCCCTTTTATTTTGTACGTTTTCGTGCTATTGCAAAAATTGCTGGAGATTATAAGTATGAAAAGTCTTAAATAGTAATATAGTTCAACCTACTTATATTAACATAAAGAACAAAATATTACAGCACGTCATAGACTTTATTCGACAAATTCAAGTAAGTATCTGATTATTATATATCGCATAATGATTTTTCACATCAAATATTTTATTGAGCAAAAATTTTAATAGGACGCTTTGAATCATATAATATAGCATATACGAATACTATATTTATGCTATTCTATCTACTAGAACACATAACTCTTTCTTTGCTGATTCCTTTTTATATTCTTGATTATATCGTGTTATTCAATTTTCTACCGTCTTTATTTTTGGTATTTCATCTGCTTCTAATTCACCTATTTCTACTTTTTTTTGCAATTCTTCAAGCATCACCTGACAAAAAGTAGGTTTTAAGAAGTTGTTTGACTTGTTCAGTCATATGTTTTCCACCACCACGTTTACTATATTCTTGGCGTTCTCGAAGTGCCCACCCTGAACCAAATAACTTGGCCTAGAAAAATAGTAAATTATTGGTATTTTATATATTTATAGCTAAGTATAAATAAATTTACTTACTTCAGCTCAATTTTTTCTTGATTATTTTTTGAACATATTACTCAACGCTTTTTTAATTTTGATATAGGTATATCTATTGAAGATAAACTATTATCTATATTTTGCAATAATGTTCCTATATAATTTTTTGTTAGTAATATGAATGAAAAATAAAAATTGCAAGATAAATATTAGTATGTATACCTTTTACTTCTCTTTGTATTTCTTCTCCAATATCTTTTCGTAATAGAGCTACTAAGTCACATTTATTTTCTTTATCGTCATGCACAATTTTTCTTTTTTTTAGCTCCGTTTTGACAGCTGTTTTGGACCATCGGCTTGGATCAGATACTAAAAATATAAAGCTAAGGTTAAAAGGAAGCAAGGCGAATATAGAATCTAACAAAAGCAGATAATAGGATGATATATTATATAGTCCTGTTTCTTGCTTTTGCTATAGATGTTCTATATGATCTTTACCTTTGTTACTAGGTAATGTAATAGTCCATTCAGAACTTGGTATAGTATGATTTGAGATTTTTGGATTTGGTTTTGTAAATTCTTGTTCATTTATAGTTTTTTTAATATCAATAGGTTAAAAAGTATTCCAAGAACCAAAATTGGGTAAAGTGCGTGCACAAATATAACCTGATAATTCGCTACTTGTTGGCCAAACAAAGTGTGACCAATTAGTAATGCCTTCTAAGGTAGATATTATTTTTTTTGTTTTTTTTGGTCGTTCACCAGGATTTATATTTGCAACTGACGTTCCTCTTATATCTTTGATTGCATTTACTATATCATCGCCATTTTGAATATTATATCCAAGATGAATATGACATTTTATAGAATGTGCAATCTAATAATTTTAGGAATTTTAGTTAATTGCAATTTTAATCAGCCCTAACATTAATCATGACAAGATTATAAGGTAATTGCATTTCTAAAATTTTCTTATTGACAAATTTGCATCAAATAACTAATTATTACTTGTGTGTGATGAGAATCTACCATCGTTTTAGCCTCACCAGGCTCTAAAAAAATCCACGATCTGATTTCTATATTATACTACTTGAACCATTGGCTAATAATCATTATTAGTTCTTTATTATGGTAGTGCAGACCATTATTTGATAGAATTTCTACTCAGTGGGATTTTCTTTCCATCGTAGAAAACAAAGCATCAAAAGAAGATGCAGTAAACTATGCATTTTGTGTTGGATCAGCTGACCAATGATCTAAAACTTCAATATTTAATAAGGTAGAATCATTAGATTTTTTTGTATATACTAGCAATGTGTGCAATGTATATCCTTTTTTTCCAAAAAAATCTGATTTAACTTCTCGTGCTGATTGGGGCAAAATTTTCATTTTATAGTCGGCTATAATAATAGCACCATTTTCATCTAACCGAAGTAATGCTGCATTTAACTGCGAATTAAGATAAGTTTTTCTAGCTTGGTGAGCCCAGTAATATTGTAATTTTGCACGATTCTCAATTATTTTTTCTTTTTCATTAGGAAGAATTTTCAGAATTTGTTGAAAAATAAAATCAACTTCGCTGCATTTTTCACAACGTTCTGAATGTTCGTCGTTGCAATTTCCAAATGCAAATTTTAAACAAAGTTCAATACAATTATTGTGCTGAACATGTCCTAAAGCATTTATTGTCAGTTCTTTTTCATATTCCCACTTCAAATAACGTTGAGTTGCTTCAAGTTGAGATATTAATTCATTCTAATTATTCGAATTCAAATTTAAAAATTAATATTAATTAAATTTTTTATAACTATTTTAACATAGCGAACCTGTATAGTCTTTTTTTTCAATATTTTCACAAATCGTAATCATATCTTTAAAAACACCAAATCCATATTCGTTACAAATCAAGCATAGTCCACTGAGATCGTCACGATAAACAAATCTGCTATTTTCTAAACGAGTCATGAAAGCTGTTCATTTTATTCCATTTGGATACAATTCAGAAAACTGATGCCATAATGATTCTTTGGTATCTTTTAAATACATTATGGGCAAACCAGTTGCTGCATCGACTTTATAAGAACTCGGAGTCACAACATTTTTGTCAAGCAAAAATGACATAAATTGGTTAAGTGATTCTTTTGATAATCGTACTCTAGTTATTTTGGGTTTACATAATGCAGGGCAACCTGGACCATTAGTAGTAGCATGTAATCGGGCATTGGATATGGTCTTTGAAGAAATCTGATATACAGTAGTATAAATATTCAGATTAGTATTATAATTTTTTTTGTATGTTTCAATTTTAAAATATACTAACTTACACTAAGTTTTTCTTCTAATTCAGCATAGGTAAAGTTATTTGCGATCATTGATAGAACTCGAATACGTCCATCTTGTCCTCTCTTATTCATATTATACTCAGGGATTATACCAAATTAGGAATTACATTCTAGAACGATCTACAGGTGGATTCTTGAATTTGATTGGCTTTCACGTGCCTTTTACCCCTCATTGTGAAAAAAATTTTTTTGATAATTATCTGAGACCTGGTAAGTTTCGAACATATAGTTCAAGGTGTCTAGTTTTAATAATCAAAATTAATCAGCGGCGATCAGCCTTTTTTGCCAAAGTAAATGAGAAGCTAAAAAAAGGTATTCGTTTTGCACAAAAAGTTAAAACTTGTCATCAATTAACAGTTAATCTTAAGAACCTTTTTAAAATTTGTACATATTTAAGAACGTTTTAAAGTTTTATTAC